>JAODAL010028471.1:0-53263 GCA_025379985.1 Phyllomedusa bahiana
GGGGGGCCCGATCCCCCTTTCCCGGGCCCCTTTTCGGGGCAGGGGGGCGAGGGAAAACTGAGGCGGCCTTTGAAATAGGGGGCCAGACGAGGAAGGACGACGGGGTCTAGCTTGCTCCCGTTCCTGCCGAAGTTCCTCCTGGCGTTCCGAGAAACGGATGTCAATCCGAGTGGCCAGGGAGATAAGGTCACTCAAGGAAGACGGGAGATCCCGGGCGGATAGAGCATCCTTGACGCGGCTGGAGAGGCCCTTCTTGAAGGTGGCAGTCAACGCCGCTTCATTCCACGATAACTCGGAGGCCAAAGTGCGGAAACGTACGGCATAATCGCCTACAGATGAGTCCCCTTGGCGCAGATTTAGCAAGGCGGTCTCGGCAGACGAAGCCCGGGATGGTTCCTCGAAACCGCTCCTGAACTCGGTGAGGAAAGAAGCCAGGTTAGCTGTGACCGGATCATCCCTGTCCCAGAGGGGGGTAGCCCAAGCCAGGGCTTTCCCGGAGAGAAGGCTTAGTACGAACGCCACCTTAGACCGTTCGGTAGGAAATTGGTTGCCCATTAACTCAATATGCAGGGAGCATTGGGTGATACAGCCCCTGCAGGCCTTGGAGACCCCATCGAATTTGGTCGGCATGGATTGACGGAGCCGTGGACCAGAGGTTGGAGCTGGAACCGGGGGAGCAGCGGGAGCCACGGAACGGGTTGCTGCTGCTGAGCGGTCAGGAGCTGATGCTACATGGCGGAGAGTTGGCTGAGTTGCTGGGCTTGATGAGCAATCTGTTGCGGCTGCTGAGCCACAATGGCGGTGAGGTCAGCGTCAGACGGCAGAGGCACCTTGGTGGGATCCATGGCAGGATCTTACTGTCACGTACCCGTACGTATGAGGTGGATCCACTGGACAACCGCAAGCGATGGTGGAAGCCACGCCATGAAACGGAATCTAAGTAGTTACCGGTTTTCACCAGAGCCCGCCGCAAAGCGTGATGGACTTGCTGCGACGGGAGTCTACCAGGTCGTTACCCCTGACGTGACTTGCTTGCGGTGGCAGCCAAGGTATAGCGTGGTGCAGAATCGTCAGGCAGGCTCGTAGTTGGGGACAGGCAGAAGGTCAGGGCAGGCGGCACAGATTCGTGGTCATGGACAGGCAGTAGGTCAGGGCAGGCGGCAAGATGCGTGGTCGAGGAACTGAAGCTAATGGTACGGTACACGGTAAGTCAGAACAAGGCTTGTAACGCTTTCTCTATAGGCTGAAATTGCACTAAAGATCCCGCAACAACCCCAGGAAGGGGCAGGCTTAAATAAGGGCAGTGACCGGCAATAGCCAATTACCGGTGCACTGGCCCTTTAAATCTCGCAGTGTCGGCGCACGCGCGCCTTAGATGTTGGGGGACGCGCGCGCCGGGAGGCTGAGACCACAACAGGAGCGCGGCCGGGTAAGAGAGGAGCCGGGCCGGCCGGGTGAGCGCGCCCACCGCCCAACATGCGAGCGGCGGTGCCGCTCGTGCGGCGACCACGGGTGTGCCCGCGACGGGGGTCGCGGGCCCACCCGTGACAAACGCCCTGACCGCCGCACCAGACCCAGTTGTTTAGATTAGTGAATACATTTATTGGACTATTTCCTATACTTGTGTATACACCATACAATATCAGCGGCTCTACTAGCACTAAAAAACCAGTGAAAAGGAACATGGGAAATATTGGAAATGCACTTCTGCTACTTTAGATACATGAAAATTTGAGATTATTACTGTTCATTTTGATCAAAACTGTAATAAGCCCACCTGCCGTTGACAAGGCGACCTCAAAACAAATAGGAAACTACTTTATATGTTATCTCTTTTGGTGCCAGTTTTTTAGTCCTACTGCTGCTGATATTGGATTGTGTTTGTAGTCTGCTGCCACACCAGCGCGCACCTAGGCTCATTCAAAAAAAAAAAAAAAACTTTTTGGATGTGCAGACCAAACATTGTTTCTCTAGATTCTATGTATGAATTTTGGCGTTTAAACACTCATTTTCATGCGCATAATATTAGTATAGAATGCACCTGGCTTATGAACCCTCTCTACAGCGGGTCAAAAATCAGGCGCATTCTAGCGCTAAGATGACACATCTGGCTCAGGTAAACCACTTTTTAAAGTGCTCTACCTGTTCCAGCAGTAATGCACCTGGATTTGCCAGACTCAAGCTATAAATCTATAGCTTCGTATGGTTGTAGTGCGCCGCCACCCACACGCCCCCTGTAGTGCGCCTGATACTGGCATACGGGAGGGATATCACAATTGCGAATGTGTCCGCTAGGAAATGGAGAGCTTCAAAACCTCGTCCAAAACCTCATATATGTGTATAAATAAATAAATATATATATATATGGTTTTGGACGAGGTTTTGAAGCTCTCCATTGATTCCTAAAGACGTCGCAGCAGACGAACGACCTGAAATGCCCGACGCCAAAAGACGGTGGGCGGTCATTAAGGAGTTAAACAGATGAAAGCAGCAGGTCCAGACTGTAACCATTAGCTGGTACCTGTCATGTTCAGCGACTGATCTCACTTTGTACTCTCTTACCAGCATTATGATCTACCACTGTGCCTTACACCAGCAAGGGCATCGGCGTAATCAGGCTAGTGGCGGGCGAGGCGGGCGTGCACAGTCAGAGCCAGCAGCTGCATACACTTAGTGCAGCTGCCGGCACAGGGAGGAGGCAGGACGGATCGCTCCCCTCCTGCCTCCCCCCCTGTATGTATCAGCGCTCAGTTAGAGCGTCGATACATACACAGCAGCGTCGCAGGGGGCGCACAGCTTTCGCCACGCCCCCTCCAACGCTCAGTCTCGGCGCCCGTCCCAGGAGGCCCCGGGAGCTGAGTGTAAGCGGTGGGATGACGTCATCCCACCGCTTACACCGATCACCAGCTCCCGGACCTGGCCGCGCTGCAGGGATCCTGGAAAGGTAAGTACGTTTTTATTATTTTATTATCCTTAGCTACAGGGGGCAGCTATCATGGCTACAGGGGCAACTGACTACAGGGGCAACTATCATGGCTACAAGGGCAACTGGCTACAGGGGCAACTGGCTACAGGGGCAACTATCATGGCTACAGGGGCAACTGGCTACAGGGGCAACTATCATGGCTACAGGGGCAACTATCATGGCTACAAGGGCAACTGGCTACAGGGGCAACTATCATGGCTACAAGGGCAACTGGCTACAGGGGCAACTGACTACAGGGGCAACTATCATGGCTACAAGGGCAACTGACTACAGGGGCAACTATCATGGCTACAAGGGCAACTGACTACAGGGGCAACTATCATGGCTACAGGGACAACTATCATGGCTACAGGGGAAACTGGCTACAGGGACAACTATCATGGCTACAGGGGCAACTATCATGGCTACAGGGGCAACTATCATGGCTACAGGGACAACTATCATGGCTACAGGGGAAACTGGCTACAGGGACAACTATCATGGCTACAGGGGCAACTATCATGGCTACAGGGGCAACTATCATGGCTACAGGGGCAACTGACTACAGGGGCAACTGGCTACAGGGGCAACTATCATGGCTACAGGGGCAACTGACTACAGGGGCAACTATCATGGCTACAAGGGCAACTGACTACAGGGGCAACTATCATGGCTACAAGGGCAACTGACTACAGGGGCAACTATCATGGCTACAGGGACAACTATCATGGCTACAGGGGAAACTGGCTACAGGGACAACTATCATGGCTACAGGGGCAACTGGCTACAGGGGCAACTATCATGGCTACAGGGGCAACTGACTACAGGGGCAACTGGCTACAGGGGCAACTATCATGGCTACAGGGGAAACTGGCTACAGGGACAACTATCATGGCTACAGGGGCAACTATCATGGCTACAGGGGCAACTATCATGGCTACAGGGGCAACTGACTACAGGGGCAACTGGCTACAGGGGCAGCTATCATGGCTACAAGGGCAACTGGCTACAGGGGCAACTATCATGGCTACAAGGGCAGCTGGCTACAGGGGTAACTATCATGGCTACAAGGGCAACTGGCTACAGGGGCAACTATCATGGCTACAGGGGCAACTGACTACAGGGGCAACTATCATGGTTACAGGGGCAACTGGTTACAGGGGCAACTATCATAGCTACAAGGGCAACTGACTACAGGGGCAACTATCATGGCTACAGGGGCAACTGACTACAGGGGCAACTGACTACAGGGGCAACTGAAACTAACATGGCTACAGGGGCAACTGCCTACCGGGGCAACTGACTACAGGGGCAACTGGCTACAGGGGCAACTATCATGGCTACAGGGGCAACTGGCTACAGGGGCAGCTATCATGGCTACAAGGGCAACTATCATAGCTATAGGGGCAACTGGCTACAGGGGTAACTATCATGGCTACAGGGGCAACTGACTACAGGGGCAACTATTATGGCTACAGGGACAACTGACTACAGGGGCAACTATCATGGCTACAGGGGCAACTATCATGGTTACAGGGGCAACTGAATACAGGGGCAACTATCATGGCTACAGGGGCAACTGAATACAGGGGCAACTATCATGGCTACAAGGGCAACTGACTACAGGGGCAACTATCATAGCTACAAGGGCAACTGACTACAGGGGCAACTACTATGGCTACAGGGGCAACTGGCTACAGGGGCAACTATCATGGCTACAGGGGCAACTGACTACAGGGGCAACTATCATAGCTACAAGGGCAACTGACTACAGGGGCAACTATCATGGCTACAGGGGCAACTGGCTACAGGGGCAACTATCATGGCTACAGGGGCAACTATCATGGCTACAGGGGAAACTGACTACAGGGGCAACTATTATGGCTAGAGGGGCAATTGACTACAGGGGCAACTATCATGGCTACAGGGGCAACTGACTACAGGGGCAACTATCATGGCTACAGGGGCAACTGACTACAGGGGCAACTATCATGGCTACAGGGGCAGCTATCATGGCTACAAGGGCAACTGGCTACAGGGGCAACTATCATGGCTACAAGGGCAACTGGCTACAGAGGCAACTATCATGCCTACAAGGGCAACTGGCTACAGGGGCAACTATCATGGCTACAGGGGCAACTATCATGGCTGCAGGGGCAACTGACTACAGGGGAACTATCATGGCTACAGGGGCAACTGACTACAGGGGCAACTGACTACAGGGGCAGCTATCATGGCTACAAGGGCAACTGACTACAGGGGAACTATCATGGCTACAGGGGCAACTGACTACAGGGGCAACTATCATGGCTACGGGGCAACTGGCTACAGGGGCAACTATCATGGCTACAGGGGCAACTGACTACAGGGGCAACTATCATGGCTACAGGGGCAACTGGCTACAGGGACAACTATCATGGCTACAGGGGCAACTGGCTACAGGGGCAACTGACTACAGGGGCAACTGGCTACAGGGGCAACTATCATGGCTACAGGGGCAACTGGCTACAGGGGCAACTATCATGGCTACAGGGGCAACTGGCTACAGGGGCAACTGACTACAGGGACAACTGACTACAGGGGCAGCTATCATGGCTACAAGGGCAACTGGCTACAGGGGCAACTATCATGGCTACAAGGGCAACTGGCTACAAGGGCAACTATCATGGCTACAAGGGCAACTGGCTACAGGGGAAACTATCATGGCTACAAGGGCAACTGGCTACAGGGGCAACTATCATGGCTACAGGGGCAACTGACTAGGGGGGCAACTAACATGGTTACAGGGGCAACTGGTTACAGGGGCAACTATCATAGCTACACGGGCAACTGACTACAGGGGCAACTATCATGGCTACAAGGGCAACTGGCTACAGGGGCAACTATCATGGCTACAGGGGCAACTATCATGGATACAGGGGAAACTGACTACAGGGGCAACTATTATGGCTAGAGGGGCAATTGACTACAGGGGCAACTATCATGGCTACAGGGGCAACTATCATAGCTATAGGGGCAACTGGCTACAGGGGCAACTATCATGGCTACAGGGGCAACTGGCTACAGGGGCAACTATTATGGCTACAGGGGCAACTGACTACAGGGGCAACTGACTACAAGGGCAACTGGCTACAGGGGCAGCTATCATGGCTACAGGGGCAACTATCATAGCTATAGGGGCAACTGGCTACAGGGGCAACTATCATGGCTACAGGGGCAACTGACTACAGGGGCAACTATTATGGCTACAGGGGCAACTGACTACAGGGGCAACTGACTACAAGGGCAACTGGCTACAGGGGCAGCTATCATGGCTACAAGGGCAACTATCATAGCTATAGGGGCAACTGGCTACAGGGGCAACTATCATGACTACAGGGGGCAACTGTCTGGTGAAGCACTGTGCTGCATTGTGGCGCATTATTTTACGGGAGGCAGAGGGGGGGCGAAATTTCTTCACCTCGCCCTGAGTGCAATTTAGCCAAGGAACGGCCCTGGACGTAATTATAGCCATAGCAGATGCTATGAGCCCAGAGGTTGACGGGGCCACACTGAGGGACAAGAAAATTGTTCCTTTTTGTAGGGAACAAGTAGTTGGTGGCTTCCTGCTCTCCAGCTCTATGTGGGTTCCCTGATATAGGGCGGTATTACTTTTTATGAAGAGGTGAGTAGAAGTCTGGATAGCGGGGCAGCTGTGGATATTGTGTTTTTAGACTTTGCAAAGGTGTTTGACACTGTCCCGCATCAGCGTTTGTTAGGTAAACTAGAATCCATTGGGTTAGAGATAACAGTGTGTAATTGGATTAAAAAATGGCTGCTGGATCGTACCCAGAGAGTGGTGGTAAATGTCTCCTACTCTGAGTGGTCCCCGGTTATTAGTGATGGCCGCAGGGCTCAGTATTGGGTCCTCTCTTATTTAATGTATTTATTAACGATATAGTGGAAGGGATCAATAGCACGGTTTCGATTTTTGCAGATGACACCAAGCTATGCAGGGTAGTGCAATCTATGGAAGATGCTCATAAAGTGCAAGCAGACCTGGACACACTGAGTGCTTGGGCATCCACTTGGCAAATGGGGTTCAATGTGGATAACTGTAAGGTTCTGCAGCTGGGTAGAAATAATCTGCAGCATCATATGTCCTGGGGGTAATAATCTGCAGCATCATATGTCCTGGGGGTAATAATCTACAGGCATCATATATCCTTGGGGGAGAAAAACTTGGAGAATCACTTGTTGAGAAAGATCTGGGCGTTCTTGTAGATCATAGACTACAGAACAGCATGCAATGTCAATCAGCTGCCTCTAGGGCAAGTAAGATATTGGCGTGTATTAAAAGAGGCCTGGACTCCCGGGACAAGGATGTCATTCTACCGCTGTATAAACGATTGGTGCGTCCTCACTTAGAATATGCTGTTCAGTTCTGAGCCCCAGTTTATAGAAGAGATGTAATAGAGCTAGAGAGAGTGCAATGACGAGCAACCAAACTTATAAGAGGAATGGAGCATCTTAGAGAGTACAAAGACGAGCAACCAAACTTATAAGGGGAATGGAGCATCTAAGTTATGAGGAAAGGTTAGAAGAATTGAACTTATTTAGTCTTGAGAAAAGACGGCTTCAGGGGGACATGATTAATTTATATAAATATATAAATGGTCCCTACAAAAAGTATGGGGAGAAATTATTTCAAGTGAAGCCCCCTCAAAAGACAACTGGACATTCCCTTCCACTGGAGAGAAAAGGATTCAATCTCCAGAGGAGAAGAGCTTTCTTCACTGTGAATCTCTGGTATAGCCGCCTGAGGAGCTGGTCACAGCAGGAACAGGTGAGGGTTTCAAGAAGGGCTTAGATACCTACCTGGAACTAAAGAATATTAATGCGTACGTAGCTATATAACATTCTGGGTCCTGGCTGGTGGAGACTCTGGGGTCAGAGATGGGGACTCCCCTGGAGCTCTGGGGTCAGAGATGGGGTCTCCCCTGCAGCAGATTGGTTCTTGTCTTGTGGGTTTCAGGGCATTCACCAGTGGGGAGGCTGGGCTTAATGTCCTTGTCTCTCTCCCTTCACCCACATTTCCCCCACCCTTGGTTGAACTTGATGGACACGTGTCTTCTTTCAACCGTACTAACTATAACTTTATGTAACTACTTATACCTTAAACTACTGCTACTTCTGCTGCTGTTTCAGTTTATTGTCATTAGATGGAGGAGCCTCATCTCATTTTTCTATGGGGCCCTATGAATTCTAGATACGCCCCTGGGTGAGGGGTTAAATGACTGCATCCTTATAGTGGTCCGAGCTCCGTTTTTGTGACACAGAGCTCCAAATCCCCTGCTTGGATGTAGACCACCATGATAAACTTCTGTCTGTCTGCAGCCGCTGCTCGGAGAAGCTGAGGACTTTACAGCACGAGCTTCATACACTAAAGTCAATGGCAGTGCAGCATGGAGGAAGCGCCCCCCGGTGACAGGTAGGTGTTCTCGCGGGGATTCGGAGCTCGGTAACTTCACTTTAGGTTTTGTTTACATGAAACCTGAACAATTCCTTTAACTAATGAGTCTTGTGAGCAGTCCCTTTAACCAAGACCTTCCCCAACCTCCGCAGCAGCCCGTCCCCTCCAGAACAACGTCCCCGGTGTCATTCGATGTCTGCAGCGATTTACTCTTCATTAGAAATCAATTATTTTGTTCCAAACTGTCAAGCGCATCAGATTTTGCTGGGAATATATGTCTGGCTCAGGGTTTTAATTCACTCACACCGTTCTGGAGCATGTTTTATCCACATTTGTATTGTAAATGAGGACGGCGCGCCTCATCGTTGTTTCATTCCGGGGGCTATAAATGCCAGTGCATGTGTTTTAAAGATTGCATTTGTGTTTTACAGCTTTTGAAAATTATAGAAAGCAGCGTGAAGCATTGTTCTCTTCAATTTCCAGCTGTTGATCTGACTGAATTGTGAGTTTTGGATTGCTTTTGCATACTTTATTTGAAAATAAAAAATACCACTCTTCAGAACAGCGGGGGCACGCGAGAACTTAGCTTAAAAGGAATCAAGGCTTGTGTATCCGAACTCATGGGAGACGGGGGATGGGGCGCGTGCAAGACTTGTCCTTGATAAGAAGGTTAATGCATTTTATGGCTATCACAACAGTTATTCCCAATTAGGGCGACCCTCTAGTCTTCCACTGCTCTTCCTCTACTTTTAGGATATTCTTCACCTACTCTTTCTATGTACTTTTCTAATATTCTCACTCTGCTCTTTTCCACTCTTCCTCTGCTCTGTCCATATTTTTCCTGTTCTTCCTTTACACTTCCACTATTCTTCCATAAATACTCTTCTATTCTTCCACTGCTCTTCCTCTGCTTTTATGATATTCTAGCTCTACTTTTAGGATATTCTTCATCTACTCTTTCTCTGTTCCTCCTATACTCTCCCTCTGCTCTTCTAATATTCTTCCTCTGCTCTTCTTTACTCTTCCTCTGCTTTTCTAATATTCCTCCTCTACACTTCCTCTACTCTCCCACTACTCTTCTTCACTCTTCATCTGCTCTTTCCATATTTTTCCTGTTCTCTCTTTACTCTTCCTCTATTCTTCCATTAATATTGTTCTACTCTTCCATTACTTTTTCTCATCTCTTCTGATAGGCTTCCTCTGCTCTTCTTTAGCTTCTCTATCTCTTTTCCTCTTCTCTTCCATTTCGCTCTCTTTTCACAACTTTACTATTTCTTTACTTTTCCTTGTCTCTTTGTTCTTCTTTTTCCTCTTCCTTTGCCTTTCTCCTACCTCTCCTCTGCTCTTCCATTGCTCTTCCTTTGCTGTCCATCATTCCTTTCTGGTCCCACTCTTCTGTTTTCTTCTCTGTCTTTGCTCTTCCTCTTCTCTTCTACTCCTCTTCCCATATTCTTTCTCTGTCCTGATTTCATACTTCCTCTTATTTTTATCTACTCTTCCTCTCTTCTTCCACTATTCTTCCTTGTCTCTTCTGCTAATAATCTTCTGTTCTTCCTTCACTCTTCCACCTCTATTCCTCTACTCTTCTCTGCTCTTCTTTACTCTTCCTCTGCTTTTCTAATATTCTTCCATTACTCTTCTTCACTCTTCATCTGCTCTTTCCATATTTTTCTTGTTCGTCCTTTACTCTTCCTCTATTCGTTCATTAATATTCTTCTATTCTTCCATTACTTTTTCTCGTCTCTTCTGATTTGCTTCCTCTGCTCTACCTCTATTATTCATCTGGTTTTCCTATGCCCCCCTTTAGCTTCTCCATCTATTTTCCTCTGCTCTTCCATTACTCTCTCTTTCCGCTATCTCCAGGGCTGTCTAATCAGCATTATGGGACCCTGCCAAAACACATGATATCACACCAGGCCATGCCTTAAGCCACAGCCAAACATGACACCACATGAGACCATACCTCTAACCACGTCAAAGCAATCCATATCATCATGCTGCCTAAGTTTGGACAGCCTGCTGTGGACTTGTAGGCAGCCTGCAATCTATAAGGCTCATTGGCAGGACATGGAGCCAATGGCTCCCTGCTCCCAGTTTTTTAGCTTAAAAACAAACAGTTAAATAAGTAGTTCCAACCAAGGGATCCAGTCCATGTGTCCTGGGTTCCCAGAACATGAATTCAACCACCTGTGGCTCCTATACTTATGGGGCAGCCGGGCAACTGCCAAGATGACCCTGACTACCTCTACTATTACTTTACTCTCTGCTTTTCTAATATTCTTCCTCTACTCTTCTTTACTCTTCCCCAGCTTTTCTATTTTTCTTCCTCTACTCTTGGCTGCGCTTCCTCTGCACTTCTTTACTCTTCCTCTATTTTTCTAATATTCTTCCTCTCCACTTCCTCTCCTCTTCCTCTCCTCTTCTTCACTTTTTCTCTGCTCTTTCCATATTTTTCCTGTTCTTCCTTTACTCTTCCTCTATTCTTCGATTAATATTCTTCTACTCTTCCATTACTTTTTCTCGCTTCCTCTGCTCTACCTCTACTATTCATCGGGTTTTCCTCTGCTCTCCTTTAGCTTCTCCATCTCTTTTCTTCTGCTCTTCCATTACTCACACTTTTCACAACCTCTATTACTTTACTCTTCCTCGTCTCTTACTTTGTTCTTCTTTTTCCTCTTCCTTTGTCTTTCTCCTACCTCTCCTCTGCTCTTCCATTGCTCTTCCTTTGCTTTTCATACATTCCTTTCTGGTCCCACTCTTCTCTTTTTCTTCTCTGTCTTCGCTCTTCCTCTACTCTTCTACTCCTCTTTGCATATTCCTTCTCTGCTCTGCTTTCATACTTCCTTTTATATTTATCTACCCTTCTTCTGTTCTTCCACTATTCTTCCTTGGCTCTTCTGCTAATAATCTTCTGTTCTTCCTTCACTCTTCTACCTCTATTCCTCTGCTCTTCTTTGCTCTTCCTCTGCTCTTTTTTACTCTTCCTCTGCTTTTCTAATATTTTTCCTCTCCACTTCCTCTTCTCTTCTTTCACTTGCTCTTTCCACTTTCCACTTCTACAGTTACTCTATTCTTCTTGTGCTCTTTCTCATCTCTTCCTTTGCTCTTCTACTCCTACTATTCCTGTGTTATTTTATTGCCCTTGTTCTTCTCTTGCTCTACTCTTTTTTGGCTTTTCTTTTACTCTTCCGGCTCCACTCTTCCTCTTATCCTCTGTACTTCCTCTACCCTTCCTCTTTTCTTCCTTTACTTTTCCTTTATTATTGCAATACATTTCATCCACTCTCCTTCTGATTTTCTTTTCTTCTATTGATCTGGCTCTTTTCTTACTGCACTATTCTTTTTTTCTTCCCTTGATTTCCCTCTCCGGTTTCTCTTCTCCTTCTCTTGTAATACTTCTCTTCTACTGTCCCTCTGTATTTTTCTATTCTTTCTTTGCTCTTTTACCTCCTATTGAATCTAAGTAACTGTGTCAAACAGCTTTCAGGACAGGGAGGAGTGGTAATTAATACCCTCTCTATAAATTGTATAGTAATTTAGTTTGTGTTTGCATCCAGTTATCTAGAGTCATAGATTTTCTACTTTTAGATGTGCATTGTGTCTGCTGTGCTCTACCTAAGGAATCACTGTATTCTAGGATCGCTTGCTATAGTCAGGGTCAATTGTAGCTTTTGGATATAAGGGTTAGTTTCAGGGACAGTTGAAGGTCAGTGGGGACTAATGTTAGGGTTAGTATTAGCTTTTGGATATAAGCATTAGTTTCAGGGACAGTTGAGGGGCAGTGGGGACTAATGTTAGGGTTTGTTTCAGCTCTGGGTTATAGGGTTAGTTTCAGGGACAGTTGAATGCCAGTGGGGACTAGTGTTAGGGTTAGTTTTAGCTTTGGGATATAAGGGTTAGTTTTAGGGACAGTTGAAGGTCAGTGGAGTCTAATGTTAGGGTTAGTTTTAGCTTTGGGACATAAGGGTTAGTTTCAGGGACAGTTGAATGCCAGTGGGGACTAGTGTTAGGGTTAGTTTTAGCTCTTTGTTATAAAGGTTAGTTTTAGGGACAGTTGAAGTGGTGACAGTGGTGTCTAGTGTTAGGGTCAGTGTTAGGAATGGGTCTAGGAAAAGATTCAAAGAGATCAATTAGGGTCAGTTATCATTTATTGATGTCCTGCATATGGAATAAGGTCATTTGTGGTGCCTTCCCTAAGTGTGTCTCAGCCATCATCTACTTAATGTCCTGCTTCTCCATAATCTACTGGTGAGTTCCTCCTTACTCTTTTTATGAAGAAATCCCTGTGACTGCTGGTAGCCACTATTTGGTCCGATTGTCTAGTCCTGTTTGGTTGTGATAATTCCCAGCACTTCAGAATTCCCTATTTAAGATTCTCTTGACTTATCATCAGAAGTCTGGTCGCGAATGGAAGTTGGAACCCAAAATATTACAATACAGTGAGTTCTCCTTGTGGTATTGGAGCTGGGACTTATCAAATCTGAAGAACACAATTTTTCTGTTGAAAACCTGAGAGTTACAGTAGAGAATTAAATTTATTGAAGCCAATTGTAGAAGTATTTAACCCCATATAGATTTCTGTAGCTCCATACATGCTCCATGCTGTATCTTATCAGCAGCACAGGAGCTTGCTTATCTTTTTTACTGACAAACTTTCACCCTTTAGAGCTCTTTAGCCTTTTGTCCTCCTGTTAAAACCCTTCCATCACCAATGCCCCTCTAACAGGTTCGGCTAAGAATAGGAGAGCTGAAATGTCTGTCGCTGCTGTCGAAGCACTCACAGCCTGAACAAGAAGTGGGAGCATGAACCTGTAGAAGTACCCACAACCTGAACAGGAAGTTGAAATCTAAAGTTGCAAAAACACCCACAGTCTGAACAGAAAGTGAGAACCTGAAGCTGTAGAACGACCTACAGCCTGAACAGGAAGTGGGAGCCTAAAGTTGTTGAACCACTCACAGCCAGAACCGGAAGTTAGAGCCTGCAGCTCTGGAACTGCCCAAAGCCTGAACAGAAAGTGGGAACCTGAAGCTGTAGAACCACCCACAGTCTGAACAGGAAGTGTGAGCCTTAAGCTCCAGAATGGCCCACAGCCTGAACAGAACGTGGGAGCTTGAAGCTCTAAAACTGACCACAGCCTGAACGAAAAGTGGGAGTCTGAATCTATAGAACCGCCTGCAGCGTGAACAGAACGTGGGAGTCTGAATCTATAGAACTGCCCACAGCCTGAACAGGAATTGAGAGACTGAAGCTTTCAAACTGCCCACAACCATGAAGAGGTAGTGGGAGCCTGAAGCTATAGAACCGCTCACAGCCTGAACAGAAAATGGTAAACTGAAACTGTAAAAAAGGAAGTGGGAGCCTGAAGCTGGAGACCACCTCCAGACTAAACAGGAAGTAGGAGCCTAAAGCTGTAGAACTGCCCATTGCCTGAACAGGAACTTTGAGCCTGAAGCTGTAGAACCACCCACAGCCTGACCAGTAAAAGGGAGCCTGAAGCTGTAGAACCACCCACACCTGAACAGGAAGTGGGAGCCTGAAACTGGCTATATGGAGTAGGTTCTGTGAAACAGTATGGTGAGAAGACCCCTGCAATAAATAAGATCCTTAAATTATACCTCAAAAAAGCATCTTGTACTTTAGACCTTAATTCTAGGGATTAGTCCCCACCAAGACTCACATCATGGATCCACCAGTCAAAACTTTTAGCATGATTTTGGTTTTGTAGGGTCTTTACTCATATAACTAACTTTGAGCAGCTCAGGAAGTGTACAAAGTTTTGTGTTAAATGAATTTTCCAGAATTATCTTTAGAAATGGTAATGTTTCACCAGACTCAGTAGGTGGATCCACTGGAGCATTCATGGATATTAGCGCAGAACTACGGCAAGGAGCGGAGTCAAAGGAGTCCCCTGGTTTTCACCCACTAACCCTTGTAGAGGGGTTTAGTCAATAGGCTAACGGGAAACAAGTAGCGTGCACTGGCCCTTAAAATCCAGCTCGCACCCTAGGGAACATCTCCCAACAGTTGCAGGAATGGATGAAGGGGAACAGACAGCCACACGGGCAGCATAAGGGGGGGAAGACGCCCAGGTGCAGCATGAAGGAGAACAGACAGCTACACGGTGCAGCATGAAGGAGAACAGACAGCTACACGGTGCAGCATGAAGGAGAACAGACAGCTACACGGTGCAGCATGAAGGAGAACAGACAGCTACACGGTGCAGCATGAAGGGGGGAACAACAGTACAGGGGCAATGAAGGAAACAGAAAGCTACCGGGCAGCATGAAGGGGGACAGACAGCTACACGGTGCAGCATGAAGGGGGACAGACAGCTACACGGTGCAGCATGAAGGAGAACAGACAGCCACACGGTGCAGCATGAAGGTAAAGGGCCTCAAAAGCAACAGCAGGAAAGAGCTGAGATGTGGTCTATTAGAGAAACTGTTTTTCCCTGCTTTTAAAAAGGGGGTCGTCCCCCTCAGATTTTCATAGATCTCCGTCACTTCCTGCAACTGTCTGAATTACAACGAGCTCCAGAATTCACTCTTGATTAACTCTGTGTTTTCTTTCTGCTAATTAGTTTAAAATTAGCTTAAAGCTTCTCGAAACTGTGGGGGGGTTTATCAAAAGAAACGCAGTAATTATTCTGAAAGTTCAGAAAAAACCAAGCCTCACTCGGGCGATGTGTGATGAATCCCCCCCTGCTATACATGAACAAACATAGGGAGAAAAGAGTACACGGGCTCACGGGGGGAACCAAAAGACCGGGAAAAGTGATAAAATTACTTGTACCCCTTTAACAAAAAGAGAACAAGCAATGTATTTGGAGAATGCTTCATTTAGTGTTCCTACATTTTTAAATTATTCTTTGTAGGGATAACCCCTTTAAGTCAGCTTCTTTTCGCAAATAGGGCAAAAAGGGGAGGTGTGGTTCAGTTTTGACAGTACCATGATTGTTGATCCCAGACAAACCCCTCTTCTAGTGAGATTTTTGGTTGTTGGTCCCGTTTTGGATTTTTTTTTTTCCATTTCCAGATTTCCTGACTTCAAATATTTTTAATTTACTAAAAATAGAAAAAAAAAAAGAAAAAAAAAGAATTTTCTCTCAGACAGTTAAAAAAAGAAAAGAAATACCATGATGATTTCCCCGGCACTGACCATTTTTTGCTGAATAAAACTTTTACCATTTTCGCCATTAAATAACTTGAGATTTTTGACCTTTACTTGAGGTAGAAAAAAAAATGACGCTCGCAAGGGCCCCGTTTTTTTTGAAAACTTCCTTCTAGACCTTAATTTCCCCCCAAAAATTTAAATTATTTGTCAAGGTCGCTGCGGAGGAGGTTTTCTGTTACAATGAAGCTGAGGAAAGGAGAACAAGATGATTTACACGTGAAAAATATCCCGGATCAGGATATAGAGGAGGCGACAAATGTAACATGTTTGTTAATCAAACGAACACAAAAATTTTTTTTTAAAAAGATACATTTTTGCTCAAGTTCAAATTTCATTTTTAAGTGCCAAACCCAGCGAGACGCCGGCACCTTTCCCGAGATCGGGTGGCTGTATCCTAATGTCTCCTTCTTGTTATTGACCCCCCAAAGTCAAGGAGGGGGTTGGGCCAAAAGGATTTAAACCCTCCCCCCAGTTTTGTTATATTCCCTGTGACAAATAGCGGCATGGGGCTGTCTGATAAAATGGCATCTTACATGGGGGGTATGTTCACAGGGTGTTTTGGGGGCAACAAAAAGCCCCCAATACGGCGGGGTTTTTTGGAAGCACACGCGATCCGCCCCCCCCGGGGTCCCTAGACATCTTGCCCCAGCGGCCGAAAGCACAAAAAAAAATTGCTGTTATTTCTTCCCGGGTTACGTAGACGCTTATACCCGGGGGGAGACGACGCGAATACATAGCCCCCCCTATTGAAACGGTAAAATTGCTAGAGGAGATTCTGGGAAAGGTGGACACGTTAATGGACATATATGCAAAGTGACTTTTTTTTTTGCAAGTCTTTTAAAAAAAAAGCAGCGATCCCCGTACACAGTATAATTTTTTTTACAGTAAAAGTAGTACAGACAAGCAATAATATTGATGCATTTAGGGCTTTGGATACAACTTTTAAAGCCAGATAAAAACCTAAAGACCTTTAAATGGTCGATATTTCTGTTGTTCTGTACACTTTTTCGTGAATTTTAATAAAGAATACTTCTTAAAGGGGTCGTCTCACTACGGGGATCGCTGCTGCTTTTAATGTTAAAGATCTTGCAAAAACAAGTCACTTTGTAATATGTGTCCATTAACAGTGTCCTACCTATTCCTAGATATCCCCTCTTGTATTGGCTGCATCAGCTCATCAGGTCGCTATAGCTACAGACCTGTTTGATCTCTCCTGATAGGCTAATAGCGCTGGTTGCTATAGCTACAGACCTGTGTGATCTCTCCTGATAGGCTGCCAGCGCTGGTTGCTATAGCTACAGACCTGTGTGATCTCTCCTGATAGGCTGCCAGCACTGGTTGCTATATCGACAGACCAGTGTATCTCTCCTGATAGGCTGCTAGTGCTGGTTGCTATAGCTACAGACCTGTGTGATCTCTCCTGATAGGCTGCCAGCACTGGTTGCTATAGCTACAGACCTGTGTGATCTCTCCTGATAGGCTGCTAGTGCTGGTTGCTATAGCTAAAGACCTGTTTGATCTCTCCTGATAGGCTGTCAGTGCTGGTTGCTATAGCTACAGACCTGGCTTGTACTGCAGCCAGAAAACAGGACTGAGGTCAGATGAATCAGTGTAGTGAGACAACCCCTTTAAGGAAGACGCTGGACCTGCTCTCTATTCTTGGATTTGTCTGCGGTGTTTCCCGTGGTCCGTGCATCTCCTGAATCCTTACGGGTAAAGCTGGATTTGCGTCATATGGTGACCCATATGAATGGGTAGATTAGGTCTTGGGACTTTAATTTGTTGGAGACTATAATGACGCTGGTTGACACGGACGACAACAAAACTTCTCACCCCTTAACAAGCGTGTCTGAGCGTGTCTTCTGACGCCAAAACATGCTGCTGCTTACAGAGGGGCATTCATGGTCCCATTCCTAGAGCAGTCTCTGTGCGTGGTAGGAATTGGAGGAAGCCTCTGATCACCATCATTTAACTCTGTGATTGCCACGGTCTGTGATCATGGGATCATCAAAGGAGATTCCCCTGCTCCATTTTGTCACCAGGATTCCCAGCACCCAATGGAGCCTCTGGGAATATGCATACAGTCAGCCCTAGGAACGTAGAGTAGCCATAGGGCTGTCGGCATACTGAGCCTGCTGTCAGGGTGCACAGTGTGTTACCCCAGCAGCAATCTGTGTCATACTGAGATACAGGAATATACAGGAGTGTGCAAATACTAAGTGTAAAAAAAGTTATCCCATAAAGGGGTTGTCTCACTACAAAGAATAGCTTTCAAAATGTAGGAAACACTAAATGAAGACGTTTTCCAAATATATTGCGTTGTTCATCTTTTTTTGTTAAGGAGCTAAAGTGATTTTATCACCTTCTGAGGGCTCTCAGGTTTCCCAAGTGACTGACCTGTGTACTCCTTCTCCCCTACTGTTTGTTCTATCTGATAGCAGGGGGACCATACCAGGTCTTGTGAAAGCATGTGTGTTAGCTGATCTTTCAGACAAAAGACAGTAATTACAGCTATGAGGACCCTAAGTAAAACAGCTCAGAACCACTAAAGAGAATTCAGGCATAGAATACACTGAAAACTGACACAAGGCAGAACAGAGGCAACCACAGAATTAAAAGAAGAGGGAATGGAAAACTAACCGAAACCTGTCTGAATGCAAGAAACAGAATGCCATAAATTCATAAGACACAATCTCTCAGCTTAACAGTATACTCTGCACCAGCCACCAAGTGAAGCTCAGCTTATAGAGGGTACCCATGAGCCATTCCCCACTAATCGAGTTTAAATTTGGGCTCTGGTCAGCTGATATCCAAAAACTTTTTTTTGGAAATTGTATTGAAATAGCCCCCATCTGTTTTTGTAAACAGGAAAAAAAATTACATAGCAGCCATTTTCACAAAAACAAAGGGTTTGTTTTGGAATATTGCAAATTTGAGCCCTAGTTGGTGCAGAGTGCAGTTTTGAGATTTTGTTCATTGTTACCAAAAATACATTGACACAGGTTAGCAACTACAATATGTAAAAAACAGGGGCATAGCTAGACACTCAGGGGCCCAGGTGCAAAACCTCAGCTCTGGGCCCCCCTACTGCATAGGTCCCTAAGGATATAGAAGGTACAGCTCCCTCAGGCAGGTATTTAGAAAATGCAAATCCCCCCAGGCAGGTATTGATTGGTACAGCTCCCCCAGGGGAGGTATTAGATATCATTAAAGGCCCCCCGGGAGGTATATGTTGTTAGTTCCCCCACGCAGGTTACAGAAATTAAAAATAACACAAATACTCCCCTTTACCTTCCCGGCCGAGCGTCTTCCTCTTCTGCCGACAATGGAGGCGTGACATCATCACGTCGCCGTCGCCAGCGCGGGCGCTCCCCCACAAAGCCTAGAGACTGTGCGGCGAGGAGGCAGGCGCGATGAGTTCATTTCATCGCGCACCCCTTCAGGAGCAAAGGGGCCGGAAACATGTATCCCGGGCTTAGCTTCAGCCCCTGCATCGGCAGGCGGCAATCGCGCATTGGGGCCGCCCCCGTAGCTACGCCCGGAAAAAAAAAATATGCTATAGTAGTAGACTTCCCCCATTGGTTGGTTTCTGTGAAAAATATTAAGCGCCACTTTTTTTCGACCAACCTCTACATCTAATTATACTTTCTCAAAAAGGGCCCCCCCCCCCAAAACCCCCCCCCAAAAAAAACATACCCATTTAATTTTTTCGTGTACCGGCCTGTCTATCCATATAGCTTACTACAATGTCTAACATCCAGTGGAGGTCACATTTGGCCTCCATAGAGTGATGGGGATCTATGGATAGCATTACGATGTGAATGTTTGTGGCACTTTCAATCAGCGGGCACTGCCAGCTGTATAACCAATAGGGTTTAAAATTACCCTTTCCTCACTTTGGGGAATTTAGGCCATAAGGTCGGGAAGGAGGTAAGCAGTTTCATAGCCAGGGGGAGGACCCCGGGGGGAAATCCCGCCAGTGACTGGAGTTTGATAACTTCTTTTATGCACCATCGGAGTTGTCAGATGTCAGGCAGGAAGTGATGCAAAACTGTAAGTTAACACGTAAAAGATCCTAGCTCTGCTTTTAAGTGTCTTACGTACTCTTTGCGGTTATGCGTTGCCATGTTTATATGACATGTCCCCCAGGAGGCTCCACGAGCCCCTTGACCTAGAATCTGTACCTTTTGAGTTTTAGCAAAGTTGTATATGTTGTGACAAATCCCTAATTTCGGCCGCCATTTTGGACAGGCTCGGGGGTTTCTTAGCTAAAAAACCCCGTTTTTGGAAAAGGGGGTTGGCACTCCACCATCCTTGGACCCCGGATGTTGAAACGGCTCACCCAGCTTTATTGTTTAGGCACGTATACAGAACACAAAAACAAAACAAAAACCTTGGGCCGTCTAGCAACTAACATCAAAACAACTGGATTCCTCTACACGTCGTCTGGACCTAATGCCCCGACCCAGTATGTACACCCCAAACAGTGTTAGGCTTCTTACGCATCGGGGGGCCAGAGCTCTCCCCAGCTTGCTGCTCCAATTTCCCAGGTAGAAACCCGCGCCCCCTGATGACCTTACCCTGGATTTTAAAGGGCCCTCTAGGGATGTCCAAACCCCGTCCAGGAACCGGGACAGCCACCCATCCAACACTATGGCTGCCCCAAAAAAGCCACCCCATACATAGTCCCCTGCAGTATTTAGCCGCTACTGTTAGCGTAGTAATAATCTTACTCCCAAAAAATAAAAAGGGGCTTTTTTCCCCCAGAGCCAGGCCCCCGGTGGCGCATCTGCGAAGGACTCCAATGTGACCCTCTAGTGGCAGAAAAAAGCGACTTCAAAGGTCGCTTGCCTCAAAAAGCAGGCTGCTTTTTACACAGCGCAGTTTTGGGTTTAGTTTTTAAATGCGCCCAATTAAAAATCTTTATTACCCCAAGTTTTAAGGGGGGCTTTCCACGGTGCATTTTTGACCCCCTTTTTTTTGCTTTTTGATTTTTTTCTGAATAAAAGAGGGGGATTATCCCCTAACCAAAGCTAGGCAGAGAGATGGCTGGTAACTAGGGGAAAATTGTGACACAAGCAAGGATTGAACTCTGAAAGAAGGGAAACAGAAGGCAAGTATTGGGAAAAAGGGCTTTATTTACTTATGCCTAATGTTTAAAGTAAAAAATTTGTTGAAAGACCCCTTTAAAAGGGGTTAGGGTTAAAATTATGGTTAGGATTAAATTTGAGTTTTCGGTTCGTTTTAAGTAAGGCTGGGGTTGCTTTAAAAGGGGGTTTTTCCCGTCTCATTTCATACCCCCTTGCCTCCGCCCTTCACTCTGTGTGCTCAGATGGGGGCGTGTGTGATTTGTTTTAAATTAATCATCGACCCAGCAGGTGCATCACCCGGCCTTTCCCTTTAGTCAAAGAAGGTCTGTTTATGTGTTGACAGTGGTGGCTCAGATGTAATTTTTTTGCCTCCAACACAAGGGTCCTGGTTCAAGTCCCCCCAGGAACCAAACCCCGTGGATTTGTTTTTTTTCTTTTCAAAGCACAACCCTTTTAGGTTTCTTTTTTAATTTATTTGCACTGTTTGACTAATTACTGAGGAGCACAGAGGACGGGAGTAGAATGACAGCACCTGGGGTTGAACACTCAGTAGCTGCCTGAGAGGAGAGGTGGTGTCTGAGCATGTGCGACCAGGACTGAGGAGCTCACAGCCCTGGTCGTATCCCCTGGAGACGAGCTGTAAACAATGGATCACTAAAGGAGCAGCTAAAACAAAAACGGTGCAGAATTTTTAATAATGATGAAAGGTGAAAATGTTTATTATTTAGTTTGCAAGATTCCCACGTCAATTTTACTTCGTGGCAAAACCCCTTTAAGGGCCGGTGTTAGGATTAGAGTAAAGGTAAGGATTAAGGGCTACAGTTAGGGTTGTCACTGGTTTAGGGTTAGGTTGGGTTAGGGTTAAGGTTTGGGTAAGGGTTAGTGTTAAGGGATAAGATTAGTGTTAGATTAAGGGTTCAGGGCTAGAGTTAAGGTCAAGGTATGAGTTAGGGTTAACGTTCAGAGCTAGAGTTAAGGATAGAGTCTGAGTTAAGGTTTGAGTTAGGGTTAGAATTAAGGACTATGGTTAAGGTTTGAGTTTAGCTTGAGTTAGGGTAATTTCAGCACGCACTTCGCCACATTTGCGCACTTTAATACGGGCGAGATGCGCGCCGAAATCATGGTGATTCCCCCCCCCCCACCCCCGCGCCGCGGGAGTACGTACATATTAGCGAAAGCTCCCGATAGACAATATGTATTGAGGCGCGTACTGTATGCGCCGCAATACATCGTGTGAACATAGCATTAGGGTATAGGGCTGGCGTTAGGGTTAGTGTGTGAGTTATGGTAAAGATTTAAGGGTTTGCATTGGGATTAAGGGCTAGAGTTGTTGTTAGTGTATGAGATAGGGTTAAGGCTAGACCAACCCTTTATGGCAACCAGAAGTGATGCCGGATGTACCCAAATTAAATTGCTGAAATTCAGGTTTAATTTGCCTTTTCCCTGAATCAGAAACACAACACTATTTAAGTTACTAATGATAAATCTCCCCTATTGAGCCTTGTGCGGTCTGGCTCGTTTTTGTGGGGTTGTCTCTATCCTTTGATTGCCAGCGTTTGTATTGCTGCAGTTCAGTTTGCTGACAGCCACATATGGGGGGGTGGGCATTCGTCTCATTGCTATAGGGCTCTATGACTTGCAGTAAATGTATTGTACACACAATGGGCATCTATATCCAAATCTGCAGACATTAACTTCAAAACCTTGTATAATCCTAATTATTGTCAATTATGCAGACCCCAGCTGACGAGTCGCCCCAGGCTGTATCGGGGCTACACATGAAGTTTACCCGCTACAATTTGCTACGGATGCAGCCGGAGCAGAGAGCCCTTCACCTCCTCTGATACTTTACTTTTTCTCCTTCCAAATGCAGCAATAAAATATAGATGAGATCTGAAGATTTCTCGGCTCCGCAGCGGCGCCTGCTGAGGAGTAATGCTCGGCTTCTGATCTTGTTAGCAGGCGCGGTTCACTCTGTCCTGAGCCTTGTTTCTCAGTCTCACCTCTGATGTGTAGATTTCCAAACCACTGGCAACCTGGAGGGATCAGAAATTGCAGCGAGCGGCTCGGAGGGATGAAAGGACATGTTTTGTATGTGATGTCCCCCACTCGCCGATCCCCATCCGCCGTCAGGCTGGTGTCGGCAGAGGCGTCTGGCTGCACCGAGGCTGGGAAAGCACAGGTTGTTTTTCTGTTCTTAAAAGTTTTTGTTTTCTTTAGTTCTCCGTGGAGAAGAGAGAAAATGTATCCTCATCCTGGAAAATCACCTGCCCTTCACCTGCAGGAAAAATTTGTCGCTTGTTGACATTTGTGAATTGCACAAAATTATTTCTATTATGTGTCAAACTAGAGGCCCAGGGGCCAAATCTGGCTGGCTATGTCATTTAATGTGGCCCTCAAGAGCATAGACTCTGAGAACATGGATGGTCAAGGTCTGGACACAGGAGATCCTTTTCTGGAGGATACAGACAGCGATTGGCAGAGGCGACAGCCAAAGCATAGGGAGTGGGCACCATCTTGGGTTTTTTTTACCTCCATACCACAGTATTGACCACATGGAGTGGGTGCCATATTGGATTCAGAACTCCAGAGCACCTCCACACAACAACAGCAGCCCAAAAGTGGGTGCCATATTGGATTCAGACGTCCGGTGCATGCCTCAATACCAAACCAGTGGCCTCAGAACATAGAATGGGCGCAATGTTGGATTCAGAACTCCAGAGAACAGCAGCACCTCAGAAAATGGAGTGGACACTGTCTTGGATTCAGAACTTCAGAGCGTGCCTCCACACCACAGCAGCGGCCCCAGAACATAGATTGGACGCCATGTTGGATTCAGAACTCCGACACATGCCTCTATACCACAGTAGCGGCCCCAGCACATGAAGTAGGTGCAAAACTCCCTCAAGACTCCACACCCTGATAGTGGCCTCAGAACATGGAGTGGGCACTGTCTTGGATTCAGAATGCAGGAGCCCCCCACCAAACAGCAGTCTCAGAACATAGACAGGCCTTGCGGTTTTAAACTCTGGTGCATGCCTCCACACCACAGCAGTGGCTACAGAACATGGAGTGGGTGCCATGTTGGATTCAGAACTCCAGTGTGTGCCTCCGCACCACAACAGCAATCAAAGAACATAGAGTGGGTGCCATGTTGGTTTCAGAACTCTGGTGCATGCCTACACATCACAGCAAGGGCCGAGAACATGGATGGGGCCCCCGGGTTTGGGCCAGGAAACCCCAGGATCCCCCACAACATAGGTCGCCAAAACACGGAAATGGGGGCCCCCTTTTTTTTTTGGGGCCTTCCCAAAAAAACAGATTTACCCCCGACATGGAAAATTTGGGGCCCCTTTGGAAATTTTTTAAACCCCCGTGTGCCTCCCCACCAACCGGGGCCCAGAAACATAAATGGGCAAAAATTTTGGATTTAAAAATCCAGGGAAGAAACAACAGCACCTAAAAAAAGTGGACACTGGTTTGTTGGTGTGCCTCCGCACCCCCTAAAGCAAACAAAAAACCAAAAGTGGGGCCCGGTTTTGGGTTCAGAACTTTTGGGGTTGCCTCCACACCACAGACAGTCCCCCCAAAAATAAATGGCCAAAACCGACCCCCGGCAAACCCACCAACAATGGGGGCCCGAAAATAAGTGGGGCCATTGGGTTTAAAAATATCCCTTTGAAAGGTGCCTTCCCCCCACAACAACATTGCTTCACACTGAAGTGGCCCAAGTTGGGTTCAAAACCCCTTTCCCACCCTTTAAAAACCCCAACAGAAACCCCCGAACATAAAGTTTTGGGCACCATTTGGTTTTAAAATCCGAAAACCATGCCTCAAAAACCCCAGCAAAAGGGCCCCCAAAAATAAATGGGTCCCTGTTGGGTTCCGGAACCCCAGCTTCCTCCAAACCACAGAGCGGGCCCCCGAACATAAATTGGGCCCATTTGGATTAAAATCCCTCTTGCCCCCACACAAATCAGCACTCCCCCCCTCTTAAAGCCTTTCCCGGGGGGTTCTAAACCCTTTTAAAGGTGCCCCCCTCAATTTAAATTTAGGTCAAAACCCTAACTTAAAAAAAAATTAAAAGTAAAATAAAAAAAAGTTTTTAAAACTCCTGGGGCAAAATTGGGGAAAAAGGGGTTTTCAGGGGATTTTAAAGGGAAAAAGTTGCAAATAACTGCACAAAACTAATTTTACAAAAAAAGTGAAACATTTAAAGACTATTCCCACCTACACTCTGATTGGGGGGGGGGGGGGGAAAAATCGAGAAAAAGGGATAAATCAATGGGTGACAACTGCGGGTTGCACCTCTGGGACCCACACCTAATTCGAGAAAAGGCCCTGGGAAGTCTCTCTGTGGAAAAAGAGGTGGCCGGAATGTTCCCATTGATTTTAATGGGAGTCCCATTGTTTGGTTTGGACAATGCTTTTAAGCTGTTTTATGTTAAACTAAACAATTTGCAGAAAGGGTGTGGAGATTAGCAAAGGGGGTGTGACAGTGCATTGCTCACCACATCTACATTACTTGTACCTGAAATCTATTCGGGGTCCTATGAGTGCAAACTTCTCTTTTTGTCATACGGGCACTGAAAGATGCACTAAATGTATAAAGCCTTAAAATATAATGTACCTCATTGGGGAGAAGCACCCTTTACACTGCACTGGATATTTAAAAATTTAAAAGGGCTTATGGGAAGAGAGCTGAACTCTCCAGCGCCATCTATGGGATGTAATAATCCCAAGTCACATCTGACTCACTGAGCCTTGCAATGTGGAAAGGATTCAAGCAAAGCCAGTTTGTTTTTTTGCGACAGTTTTCGGGGGTTGCCCCAAAACAGGCAGGTTTAAAAATTACTGGCTTTTTGGTGAGAGGTGCTGAGTGTGGCTCAGAAGGGGTTATGTATCACATTGGGGAGAGGCACCAGGGCGATGTGTGAGGATTTATCGCCTCTTACTCCTCACTGGGTATTTGTATATTCCAAAAGCTTTATGGGAAGAGAGCTGAACTCTCCAGCGGCATCTATGAGATGTATGCTGCACTGATGAGGGACAATATCCCGAAACTGCTTTACATAGATGAATAAAAGTGGCTTGGTGTAAATCTTTTCACGTTACAAGGATTGTTACATTTAACAGATGGAGCTGAAGAGTACAGCTTAATGTACTTAAAGGGGTTTTCTCACTACAAAGATCATATCTCTGATGATGCTGTTTGTAAAAATAAGCACTTTTGTAATTGGTTTGCTATAACTAAGTCACTTATTATAGCAGATATGGGCTTTTCTGTGCATCTCTAGCTATTTCTGCTGCAGCTGGATGGGACACGCCCCCTTTTTCTGTGATTGGCTGACTGATATGTCTTCAAGCCTGGGTCGGGCACATTCCTTTTATGGGAAACGCCACCCGCACTGTGATTGGGTTTCTTGCACCATGCTTTTCTCCCCCCTGAACTGTTTTTAAAATTTAAAATGAAACTAAGTGGCCCCCAGCTTCTCTAGCTCTATATAAAAAGGGTCTGGGAAAATTACTCAGTCTCTAACAAATTTGATTCACTTCCTTTCATTAAAAAAACAGCCTTAACACTGCCTTTTCCCCTCATTAAAAAACAAACCTTATACACTCTCTCCCCTCAAAAATAACACAGGGCCTTTTTAAAAGCTCTCCCCTCCCTATAACACAGCCTTTTTACAATGCTCTCCCCCCATATAACACAGCTTTTTACAATGCTCTCCCCCTTTATATAAAACAGCCCTTTTACCTGGGTCTCCCCCAAAATTAACACAGCCTTATACAAGGGTCTCCCCCCCTATAAAAACAGCCCTTTTAAAAAAATATCCCCTCATATAAAAACAGCCTTATACCGCTTTTCCCCCTCATAAACACAGCCTTATACAATGCTCTCCCTCTCTTTTAACACAGCCTTATACACTGCTCTCCCACCCTTAAAAACAAAAACCTTTAAAACCCCCGCTTTCCCCCCCATATAACACAAACCTTAAAACACGCCCCTTCCCCCCCCTATAAGGGCAGGCCCCTTTTACACTGCCCCCCCTCATATAACAAAGCCTTATTAAAAAATGTCTCCCCCCAATTAAAAAAAGCCCTTTAGCTGGGGTTTTCCCCTCCCTATAACACAGCTTTTTTACAAAAGCCCCCCCTCATATAACAAAGGGCCCCCTTTCAATGGCCCCCCCCCATAAAACACAGCCTTAAAAATTTCTATTCCCTTATATAACACAGCTTTTACAAATGCCTCACCTCATAAATTAAAAAAAACCTTTTACACTGCTTCCCCACCTCATTAACACAGCCTTATACCTGCCCCCCCTCATATAAAAACAGCCCCTTTTACAACACTTCCCCTGATATAAAAAAAGCCCCTTTTACAATTCTCTCCCCTATAAAAACAGCTTTATACCCTGCTTTTCCCCCCCTATAACAACCCTTTTTATAAATGTCCCCCCCTATATAAACAGACTTATACACTTTCTCTCCCTTTAAATAAAACAGCCTTATACAAGCTCTCCCCTCATATAAAACACAGCCCTTTTTACACTTTCTCTCACCCCCCTTTAAACAATCCTTTACCACCTCCCCCTCTTTTAACACAGCCCCTTTTAACCTGCCCCCTCCTATAACAAACCTTAAACATTGCCTTCCCCCCATATAACAAAACCTTATACATGCTCTCCCCCCATTTTTAACACAGCCTTATACACTGCTCCCCACCTCATATAACCCCAGCCTTATCATTCCCCCCCCTCATATAACACAGCCTTATACATTGTCTCCCCCCAAATAAACATCCTTAACAGCTCTCCCCTCATATAAAAACATCCTTATCACCCGCTCTCCCCCCATAAAAAAACAGCCTTATACACTTCTCTCCCCTCATATAACACAGCCCTTTTACATTGCCCTTTTTCCCCCCTTTTAACACAGGCCCCTTTTACACTGCTCTCCCCTTTATATAAAACCCGCCCTTTTAAAACTCTTTTCCCCTCATATAACACAGCCTTATCACTGCTCTTCACCCAATTAAAAAAAGCCTTGTAAACTGCTTTCCCCCATTTAAAAACAGCTTTAAAAAAGCTTTTTCCCATCATATAACAAGGGCCCCATACAATGTCTTCCCCCCCTTTAACACGGGGGAGAGCAGGGGCATAAGGGTTGTTATATGAGGGGAGGAGATATTTTAAGGCTTTTTTAATTTTTGAAGGGGGATTTTTTTAAAAAACCCCGATTGGGGGTCAGGAAAAGGGAAAAATTTTTTTCCCCAAAAAAAGAAAAAGGGTTGGCTTCTACCTCTTTGAGTGTTTTGCCTCTTCTTAATCAACACTATAGCACAATACTTTGCTGAATTGGATGAAGTCTGGCTTTTTTCAGCCTTACAAACTATGTAACTCTTTGATGATGATGATTATTATGATTATGATGATTATTATTATTATTATTATTATTATTATTATTATCACCACTGTGATATTAATGAAAGTTGCTGTTTAGTTAATAGGTCTTAATAAAAGGGTTGATTTTCAAAGATACGTTAAAGGGGTTTTATCATTTATCGGGTTCGTACACTTGTTCTGATTCTATCAGTTTTGGTTTCAAATCCTTCCCTGTAGGTGTATTTCTCCTGCCAGGAGGTGTGTCTCCCCTCACCCAAGAGCTGTGACATCACCATTCTGTGTGTGCAGTGGAAGGGGAAGGATGTCTGGAGAGGATAGCTCTGTAGCCTCCTGCATGCTTCTTATGTCTGCAGAACCTTCAGCTTCAGGCTCCACAAGTGCCTTGTAACACCCTCATTGCTATAATCAGTTATACACACAGCCTGAACTGATGAAGCAAGTGTGAGGAATGCCCTCCCCTCTCCTCACCTATGTTATCAGGCAGGAGGTAGAGTAGACTTTATAAAGCTGTGTTCTATGGGAGATGGCAACAGACTGTATAAAACTGTGTTATATGAGGGGAGAGCAGTGTATAAGGCTGTGTTATATGAGGGGAGAGCAGTGTATAAGGATGTGTTATATGAGGGGAGAGCAGTGTATAAGGCTGTGTTATATGAGGGGAGAGCATTGTATAAGGCTGTGTTATATGAGGGGAGAGCAGTGTATAAGGCTGTGTTATATGAGGAGAGAGCAGTATATGAAGCTGTGTTATGTGAGGGGAGAGCAGTGTACAAGGCTGGGTTATATGAGAGGAGACCAGTGCATAAGGCTTGTTATATGAGGAGAGATCAGTATATAAGGCTTGTTATATGAGGGGAGACCATTGTATAAGGCTGTGTTATATGAGGGGAGAGCAGTGTATAAGGCTGTGTTATATGAGGGGAGAGCAGTGTACAAGGCTGTGTTATATGAGAGGAGAGCATTGTATAAAGCTGTGTTATATGAGGGGAGAGCAGTGTATAAGGCTTTGTTATATGAAGGGAGAGCAGTGTACAAGGCTGTGTTATATGAGAGGAGAGCAGTGCATAAGGCTTGTTATATGAGGGGAGAGCAGTATATAAGGCTTGTTATATGAAGGGAGAGCAGTGTATAAGGCTGTGTTATATGGGGGAGAGCAGTGTATAAGGCTGTGTTATATGAGGGGAGAGCAGTGTATAAGGCTGTGTTACGTGAGGGGAGAGCAGTGTATAAGGCTGTGTTATATGAGGGGAGATCAGTATATAAGGCTGTGTTATATGGGGGGAGAGCAGTGTATAAAGCTGTGTTATATGAGGGGAGAGCATTGTATAAGGCTGTGTTATATGAGGGGAGAGCAGTGTATAAGGCTGTGTTATATGAGGTGAGAGCAGTGTATAAGGTTGTGTAATATGAGGTGAGAGCAGTGTATAAGGCTGTGTTATATAAGGGAATAGCATTTTTTAAGGCTGTGTTATATGGAGGGGGGAGACTTCATCCAATTCAGCAAAGTATTGTGCTATAGTGTTGATTAAGAAGAGGCAAAAATCTGGCAATTAGAATAAATCTCTGGATCAAAGACCCTTCTCCGGAATCCCGGTCACTATAACTTCAGGCTCAGACTGGGCCGCCGGGGGACCGGTGAATCCCCCGGTGGCCCCCCCCCCGCCCGCTGTGGGCCCGGAGACAGTGCTGTCGCTCCCCGGGGCCCGGCCGCGCATCCGGTCACTGAATGCCCGGGCCCTGCGTCCCGAGCGCCCAGAGACCGGGCCCAATAGCCGGGGACTGATGTCCCCGACTCCCGGGGCTGCGCGGTGTCAGCGGAGCACAGCTCCACTAGCACTGCGCTCCGCTGATCTCCCCGGCAGGCTGACGTAGGCGGCGCGGTGACGTCACTTCACCGCACCGCCTATGCAGGGCCGCAGTACGGAGCCGGCGGCAGCTCGGACCGGAGGGACCAGGAGCCGGAGCCAGGTAAGTGGCTGTTTTTTTTTTTTTTCAAACAATAAAGGGGGCCTTGGCTACATACAGGGGGGCACCTGGCTACAAGAAAGGGCGCCCTGGCTTCAAGAAAGTGGACCCTGGCTACCTACAGGGGGGCACCTGGCTACAAGAAATTCGGCCCTGGCTTCAAGAAAGGGGGCCCTGGCTACAAGAAAGGGGGCCCTGACTACAATAAAGGGGGGCCCTGGCTACAAGAAAGGGGGGCCCTGGCTACAAGAAAGGGGGCCCTGGCTACAAGAAAGGGGGGCCCTGACTGAAAGAAAGGTGGCTCTGACTAATAAAGGGGGCCCTGAGTACAAGAAAGGGGGGCCCGACTAAAAGGGAAAGGGGCCCCTACTACAAGGGGGGGGGGCCCGACTAAAAAGGGGGCCCTGATAAAAAATGGGGGGGTGCTGACTAAAAAAGGGGGGGCCCCGATTAAAAGGTGGGCCTGCAAAATAAAGGGGGGCCCTGATTAATAAAGGGGGGCCCTGGCTAATAAAGGGGGGCTCTGACTACAAAGGGAGGGCCTTGATTAATAAAGGTGGGCCCTGACTAATAAAGGGCGGCCCTGACTAATAAAGGGGGGCCCTGACAAAAAGGGGGGCCCTGGCTACATAAAGGGGGGGGGCCCCGGGGATACAAGGGGGGCCCGACTAATAAAGGGGGGCCTGACTCAAAAAGGGGGGCCCTGGTACGGGGGGCCCCTGGATATCAAAACGGGACCCCCTGACTACCTAAAGGGGGGCCCGATATTTAAAAGGGGGGGCCTTGGGCACAAAAAGGGGCCCCGGGCACGAAAAAGGGGGCCCGTCCCTAAAAGAGCAGCCCGGGCACAAAAAGGGGGGCCCTGACTATATAAAGAGGACCCTACTCCCTAAAGGGACCCCTGACTACCTAAATACAAAAAGGCCTGAAAAAGGGGCCCTGACTACCAAAGGGGGCCCCCTGACTAATAAGGGGCCCCTAAAAAAGGGGGCCCTGACAAATTAAATACAAAAGGGGCCCTGACAAACTAAGGGGGCCATGATTAAAAAAGGGGGCCCGGGCTACATAAAGGGGGGCCAGGCTACATAAAGGGGTGCCCTGGCAAAAAAAGGGGGGCCTTGACTACCAAAAGGGGGCCCCTGTATTAAATAAAAAAGGGGGGCCCCTTCTTCCTGCCACTACAAAGGGGGGCCCCAACTACCTGTAAACTACCTTAAATAGCCCCCTAACTCCCTTATACTACCTAAAGGAGGCCTTAACTGCCTTATACACCTAAAGGAGACCCTAACTGCCTGTTAAAAATACCTAAAGGAGGCCCATAACTGCTTGAACCCTATAAAAGGGGCCCTAACTACCTACAGCTTACTAACTTGGGAACACCTACCTACAGCCTAATAAATTTGGGGCTCAAAAACACCACCCCAAAACCACCCAAAAGGGGGGTTCACCCAAACCCAAAATGTAGCCTATCAACTTTCCCGGGGCCCCGCTTATCTAAACTGGGGTGTTTTTCCTACCACCGTGCCCTTGGTACCCACCAACCTACCTGGGGCTGGCCTATAAAGGGGGGTTTTACCACCCAAAGAGGGCCTATCTAGTTACCCAGGGGCTTGCCCACCTTACCTGGGAATATAATTGGAGAGCAGAGCCCATAGTTGTAGCATTATCTCCAGGGGGGTTTTCCCTCCCGACCCTCCAACCACTTAGGATTTCTAGACCTTAAAAAATTTTGGGGTTTTACCCCCTCCCACCCCTGGGTAGTTTTGTACAGAGGGGGGAATAGGAAAAAAGGGTGCTGGAAAAAATTTAGGATTCAAAATATTTTTGTGTTTTTTGCGAAGAGTTGTGGCCGGGGGCAAATATCATGGGGTGTGGAACGGATGAGAAGAAAAGGAAAAAGAAGACTCATGAAAGAGAACGACTCATCAGATAAGACTCTCCGGGGAGTCCCTGGATGTCAGGGATTATTTTTCTTCTATGTTACAGGGGTGTATTCACTGTAAGTTTGACCTGAGTGGGGCTGACCTTATATGGGGGTGTTGTAGGGGTTTTACCTAGCTGGTGTCTGCACTATTGGCCCCTTTTATGACGGTGTTTTTAGGTTATACCTGAGCTGGGTTCTGACCTCTATGTGGGGCTTATATGGTGGGGGGTGGTTATACCTAGCTGGTGTCGACCTCTATGTGGCTCTTAGTGGGATTGTAGGTTATACCCGAGCTGGTTCTACCCATGTGGGCTGGTGGAGCACCACCCATTAACAGGGGGGCCTTATTCTATACAAATTACTAAAATCCATAAGGGTCCCAAAACCTACCCCTGGGCAGGTTCCCCAAACTCATGGACACAGAAAAAATAAGGCCCCTTTTTTAAACCCCTGCAGCAGGGACCTTGAACAGAGGTGAGAAATAATTTTTTAAAAGTCATTTCTAAATCCCCGACATGTTTTTGCCAGCTAACCTGCTTTACAGGGGTTAAGGGCCCCCTAAATAGTGTTTTATAAGGTTAAGAGTTAGATATAAATAAAAGTTACGTTTTTTGGTTTAACAAAAGGAAAAAGATAGAGTTTTTTAAATTTGCCTCGGGAAAAATAGAAAAATTTAAAGTGTCAAAAGCACTCTCGTTCTCTTGCGAGATTCCCCAATTTTTGGAGATTAGTACCTTTATGTGGCCCCGTAATGGCGGGGTTGTAGGGTTTTACCCGACGGTGTCTGACCTCTATGTGTCTCTATATGGTGGGTTGTAGGTTATACGACTGGTGCTGACTACTATGTGGTCTCTATATGGCGGTGTGTAGGTTTTACCGACTGGTGTCTGACCTCTATGTGGTCTCTTATGCAGTGTTGTAGTTATACCTGAGCTGGTGTTGACCTCTATGTACTTATATGGCGGGGGTTGTAGGTTATACCTGAGCGGTTTCTGTCCTCTTGTGGTCTCTATATGGCGGTGTTGTGGGTTTTCCTGAGCTGGTGTCCCTCTATGTCGTCTCTAATGGTTTGGGGTTGAGTTATTTCCCGAGTGGGATCTGACCTATATGGGGTATTATATGGGGTGTTTTTTAGGTTATACCGACTGGTGTCTGACCTTATGGGGCTCCATATGGGGGGTTGTGGGTTTTACCTGAGCTGGTTTGACCTCTATGTGGTCATTATATGGCGGGGTTTTTAGGGTTTTACCTGAGCTGGTGTCTGACCCTATGTCTTTATATGGGGTGTTTAAGGTTACCTGAGCTGGTGACGACCTCTTGTGGTCTCTTATGGTGGTGTTGTAGGTTTTTACCTGATTGGTGTCTGACCTCTATGTGGTCTCTATAGGTGTGTTGTAGGTTAACGAGCTGGTGTTGATCCTAGTGGCTCTATAGGTTGTTGTAGGTTATACCCGAGCTGGTGTTGACCCCTATGTGGTCTCTATATGGGGTGTTGTAGGGTTTACTGAGCTGGTGTCTGACCTCTATGTGGTCTCTAATGGGGGTGTTGTAGGTTATACCTTATGGGGTCGACCTCAAAGTGGGCTCTATATGGGGTGTTTTAGGTTTAAACCTGGCTGGTGTCCCGGGCCCCTATGTGGTTCTATTTGGGGGTTGTAGGGTTAAACCAGCTGGTGCTGACCCCTTTGGGGCAAAACACTCGTCGAACCCTAAAGAGCATTTATGCTATTTTCATACAGAAAAAAATTTGAGATCTCGGTTTTAATATCAGCAAAATGTTTAAGCTGCCCACCCATTCAACGTGGTCTCAAATGGGCGTCCCAAAACCATTTTACCCTCAATCGAGCCAATCAGGCCTCCACTGGGTCACCGACCCCCCTTTTTTCAAGAAAAAAAATAAAAAAAAAACCCCAAACCCGCAAAGGCCCTTTTAGACAGCCTGTGAAGGGGGGCGGGACAGAAACCCCAAAAAGGGAAACACCCTTCCTTTTTCCCTAAGGTTAAAATCAATGTACACCCAAATTTTTAACTATGTTTCTGCACACAAAAACATTTCTGAAAAAAATATGCAAAAAATGGTGCCACTGGCGGGGGTGCGGGGACCATTAAATTTTACATTACACACACAGACCGCCCCCAGCGGCACATTTCGCCAAAAAGGGCAATACACTACGTCCAAAAACCTAAAAAAGCATTTATGTATCTATCAACATGAAAAAATTTGAGACTCTCGGTTCACATTAAAAAATTTATCAGAACATGTTTAAACGCCCACGGGGGGCTTCAACGGGTCTCAAACCCGGGGGGTCCTATCCTATCTTTTTCCCTCAATCGACCCTCAGGCCCCTTTACTGGGGCACCCCTCCCTATTTAGAAGAAAAAAATAAAAAACACCCCAACCTGCAAAGCTGGCCCTTTTTTATGACAGCCGTGAGAGTGGGCGGGGACGAAACCCAAAAGGGGAAAACCCCTTCCTTTCCATAAAAGGTTAAAATTTAATTTCACCAAGTTTTTAAAGTTGTTTCTGCACACAAAAAAAATTTCTGAAAAAAGTATGCAAACCTGGGTCCACTGGAGGGCTGCGGCACACTGAAAATTTTACATGTCACACACAGACCCCGCCGCGGCCAATTTTTTGCAAAAAGGGGAATACACTACGTCAAATCCCTAAAGAAACATTTTATGCTATCTATCATACATGTAGATGATGAGGCCTGATTGGTCGATTGAAGGGGAAAGATAGATAGGACGCCCATTTGAGACCAGTTGAATCGTGGGCACTTAAAATGTTCTGATCATGAATTGACCTCTATGTGGTCTCCATATGGGGTGTTGTAGGTTATTATCGGAGTTATAAAGCGGCGAGTCATGTGTCCCTGATAAAAAAAGGGGGGGGAACACCTGCCCCTGTGAAGGGTTACACTTTACTTTCCGCTGGTGATTATTTAGAAGGTGGTGAGGTCGTAACCAAGGGAAAATGGAGGGGGATATTGTTGTGGGGGGGGGGGTTTTTTGGTGGGGGGGGATATTTAGTGGTTGGGGGGGGGATATTGATTGGGGGAGGGGGATATTGTATGTGGGTGAGGGAAATTGAGGGGTGGGGGGGGATAGTTTATGTGGGTGGGGGGGTATTGTAGTGGGTGGAATATTTTTGTGGGGGGACATTTTATTTGGGGGGGATATTTATTTGGGGGGGGGGGGGAATATTTATTTTTTGGGGGGGTAGTATGGGCGGAAAGGGGATATTGATTTTGGGGGGGAAATATTTATTTGGGGGAAATGGTGGACACTTAGCCCTGGCTTGTAGGCAATTACAATGTGTGCTCTCTTGCTTTGTACTACACAATACATTTCTGTTTTCACACTGTATTATGTGGTAAAATGGGGGCATTTATGTCCGAGAGGGCCGGTTAAAAATTTTTTATGTACAGTAGGGGGGGCCCCCGAAAATCAACTCCCCGTGGGGGCCCCAGACCCCCCAGTCCGCACTGTATAATTTTTATTTTAATCTAGAAAAGTTCGAGACCTTTTCCAGAATCCCGGTCACTTAACTTTTTAATTATTACATTAGAAATTCTCCCAACCCCTTTTCCAAATCCCGGGTCACTATAAAATTTTTTTTATTTTTACATCTAGAATGTATGAGACCCTTTCCCGAAACCCGGTCACTTAATTGTTATTTTTTTTACATCTAGAAATGTCTCCAACCCTTCTCCAGAAACCCGGTCACTATAACTTGGTTTTATTATTCATCTAGAAAAGTTCCAAACCCTTTTCCAGAATCCCAGTCAATAACTTGTTCATTTTTTACATCAGAAATGTATCCCGACCCCTTTTCCAGAACCCGGTCACATAACTTTTTCTTTATTTATCTAAAATGTCTCCGAAACCCTTCTCAAATCCCGGTCTTTTTAAAAATTGTTCATTATTACATCTAGAAATGTATCCAATCCTTCCCCAAAACCTGGTAAATAACTTTTTTTATATTTTCATCCTTTGAAAGTACCAGACCCTTTTTCCAAATCCCGGTCCTAAACCTGTTTATTAATTTTCATCTAGAAATGTTCCAGACCCTTCTCCAAATCCCGGTCAATATAACTTGTTCTATTATTACATCTAGAAAAGTATCCAGCCCCTTCTCCAGAATCCTGGTCACTATAACTTGTTCATATTATTACATCTAGAAATGTATCCTGACCCTTCTCAGAATCCCGTGTCACTATAAACTTGTTCTATTATTACCTCTAGAAATGTATCCAGAACCTTCTCCAGAATCCCAGTCACTATAACTTGTTCTATTATTACATCTAGAAATGTATCCTGACCCTTCTCCAGAATCCCGGTCACTATAACTTGTTCTATTTTTATATCTAGAAATGTCTCCAGACCCTTCTCCAGAATCCCGGTCATTATAACTTGTTCTATTATTACATCTAGAAATGTATCCAGATCCTTAATCCTGGTGAATATAACTTGTTATATTATTACATCTAGAAATGTATCCAGACCCTTCTCCAGAATCCCGGTCACTATAACCTGTTATATTATTACATCTAGAAATGTATCCAGACCCTTCTCCAGAATCCTGGTCACTATAACCTGTTTTATTATTACATCTAGAAATGTATCCAAACCCTTCTGCATAATTCCGGTCCCTATAACATGTTATATTATTACATCTAGAAAAGTATCCAGACTTTTCTCCAGAATCCCGGACACTAGAACGTATTATATTGTTATATCTAGAAATGTATCCAGACCCTTCTCCAAAATCCCGGTCATTATTACCTGTTATATTATTACATCTAGAAATGTATCCAGACCCTTTTCCAAAATCCCGGTCATTATAACCTGTTATATTATTACATCTAGAAAAGTATCCAGACCTTTCTCCAGAATCCCGGTCACTACAACCTGTTATATTGTTATATCTAGAAATGTTTCCAGACCCTTCTCCAGAATCCCGGTCACTATAACTTGTTATATTATTACATCTAGAAAAGTATCCAGACCTTTCTCCAGAATCCCGGTCACTATAACCTGTTATATTGTTATATCTAGAAATGTTTCCAGACCCTTCTCCAGAATCCCGGTCACTATAACTTGTTATATTACTACATCTAGAAATGTATCCAGACCCTTCTCCAGGACACTAAACCTATGGTCCCCACTAGTAAGTGTGACCCCTTCAATACTACCCCTTGTGGTCCCAACTAGTAACAGTGACTCCTCCAATACTGACCTCTGTGGCCCCACTAGTAACAGTGACCCCTTCAATAGTGGCCCACTAGTACGAGTGACCCCTTCAATACTGACCCTTGTGGTTCTCACTAGTATCAGTGACCCCTTTAATACTGACCCCTGTGTTCCCCACTAGTAACAGTGACCCCTCCAATACTGACCCCTGTCATCCCCAATAGTAAAAGGGACCCCTTCTATACTGTCCCCTGTGATCCTCACTAGTAACAGGGACTCCTGTGGTCCCCGCTAGTAACAGTGACCTCCCATAGACCCCCTGGGGTCCCCAAATTAGTATCAGTGACTCCTCCAAATTCTTACCCCTGTGGCCCCCACTAGTAAAGTGACCCCTCCAAACTGGGGCCCCTTTGGGGTACCCCACTATAAATGGTTCCGTCTGATTTGAACCATTAATCACCACCCTTTTTTTCTTCCTGAACATTTGTTACCCACTTTGCACACATTTGTCCTCAGTCCAAACATTCCATTTTATTCCCAAACTTATTTGGGGGCAAATATCAAAATTTTAGAAAAAACTAGACATGACATCCAGTGCCTCACCCGTTTCCAGTTAGAAACTAACCCCCTTATTAATAAAATCCCCCACAAACCCAAAAATCATAAAAAACATAAAAAATTTATGTAAATGCGCCTGACCTAGCTATTATACCAGATTTATGGGCAGTAAATCCACCCATGTAAAGCAACACTTGTCTAAACACAAATTACTGCCCCAAAAAAAGTGTCTTCAAAAAAGTGGGGACCATCTCACTTTGAGAAGTTCACCATCATTCTTTCGTATGACACTACTGACACATCCCTCATTGTCACTCAGGGGACGGATGCATCTCCACTGAATAAAACCATGGATGGGGTTCCTGCCAATGCGGCTAACTTGGGGCCCCTTCACGGCTTATTCACGGCGGATTTTGTGCGCGTATTTAAGGGGGACAAATCCGCCGTAAAACGGGGCGGGAGGGACGGGGCCGGACCGGCGGGGGGGCCCCCTCCCCCCCCCCAAAACAGTGCTTGTTTTTCGGGGGGTCCGCGCCGTAAAATTTTTCAGTCACTTTTTCCCCCCGCGGCGGGTTTGCCGAGGGGGAGGAGGACGGATTCCCTGTTTTTTCAATGAGGCAGTGGATTACCGTAATGACTCCGAGGATTGGGCCGTATTTAAGCGCAAATCCGGCGGGAAAACCGGCGCCAATCCGCGGCAAATAACCTGTGAAAAGGGGGCCTTACAGGACGCCAACAGTGTCCTAATGCACAGAGGCAGCAGACTGGGGACATGCTGGGAACTTTGGGACAGTTATAAAGTGTAGAGGAAAGGAGGAACAACCCTCAAACAGCAGGGAGTGTCGGCAAACTGGAAAGAGCAGGACATAAGCAGTAACCAAAAGTTACAACAGACCATAAAGAAGTGTATATAGATAACTACATGAGACAAACACCTTTATATTATAAATACATTGAATTGGTAGTATATGCTCTGTAGGACTGAAAGGTAAGGCAAAAAATTTCAAATACATAGGATTTGTTAAAAAAAAGGATATAGTCAAAATTTTTTTTTGCTAGGAGGCTGTATTATAGTGTTATATCTTGTACATAGCGGGGAGATTATATAGTTTATTCTTTTTACATAGGAGCATGTTATAGTAGTTAAATTCTTTAAAAGGGGCATATTATAGTAGTTATATTTTTGTAATAGGGGGGCAGTATTTAGTAGTTATATTTTTGTAATAGGGGGCAGCATTATAGCAGTTAATTTTGGCAAGAGGGGCGTTTATAGTAGTTATATTCTTGTCATGGAGCAGTATTATAGTAGTTATAAATTTTATACATTGGAGCCCCAATTATATGTTATATTTTTGTATAAGGGGCAGTTTTAGTGTTATTTTCTTGTCATAGGACGTATTAAGGTTTTTATTCTTGTACATAGGAGCCAGTATTATAGTAGTTATATTTTTGTACATAGGGAGCAGTATTATTGTAGTTATTTTCTTGTACATAGGGAGGCAGTATTAATAGTAGTTATATTCTTGTACATAGGAGGATAGTATTATAGTTGTTATTCTTGTTACAATTGGAGGCAGTAAATTATAGTTGTTATAGTCTTGTACATAGGGGGCAGTATTATAGTAGTTATATTCTTGTACATAGGAGTGTTTTATAGGTAGTTATATTCTTGTACATTTGGGGGCAGTTTTATAGGAGTTATATTCTTGTTACATAGGAGCGAGTATTATAGTAGTTTATTCTTGTATATAGGAAGAGAAATATATAGTACGTGTTATTCTTGTACATAGGTGCAGTATTACAGTAGTTATATTCTATGTAATAGGGTGCAGATTATAGTAGTTTTATTCTTGTACAATAGGGGCAGTATTTATAGTAGTTCTTTTCTTTGTACTTTGAAGCAGTATTATAGTAGTTATATTCTTGTACATTGCAGCAGTATATAGTTAGTTATTTTCTGTACATAGGGAGCAGTATTTAGTAGTTATATTCATTTTTTTGTACATAGGGAGACAGTATTATGGTTGTTATATTCTTGTCATAGGGGTGCAGTATTATAGTAGTTTAATTCTTGTAATAGGTGGCAGAATTATTAGTAGTTATATTCTTGTACATAGGTGCAGTTTTATTAGTTTTTTTTTTTATGTTTATATTCTTGTACATAGGAGGCAGTATTATAGTAGTTATTTCTTGTACATAGGGAAGCAGTATTATTTTGTTATATTCATTGTACATAGGAGGCAGTATTATGTAGTTATTTTCTTGTACATAGGAGACAGTTTTATAGTAGTTATTATTCTTGTACAATAGACGGCAGTATTATTGTCAGTTTTTTTCTTGGACTTTTGGAGGCGATATTATATTAGTTTATATTATTGGTACATAGGAGCAGTAAGTATAGTAGTTTATCTTGTACATTGGAGTCAGTTTGATAGTTGTTATATTTTTGTAATTAGGAGGCAGTATTTTAATAGTTATGTTCTCTGATCATAGAGGAATAGAGGGCCAGTATTATAGTTGTTATATTCTTGTACATAGAGGGGGCAGTAAAATTTATTGTTAGTTATATTCTGTAACATGGAGGCAGTATTATAATAGTTATATTCTTGTACATAGGAACGCATATTTACGTAGATATATTCTTGTTACATAGGTAGGCCAGTATTATAGTAGTTATATTCTTTGTACAAAGGAGCTGTATTATAGTTGTTATTTTCTCGTAGATAGGGGTAGTATTATAGCTAGTTATATTCTTGTAACTTTGTGGAACAGTTTGATATTAGTTATATGCTTGTACTTAGGAGGCAGTATTTTAGTAGTTATATTTCTTGTACATAGGAGCAGTATGTTGTAGTTATATTCTTGTACACAGGTTTTTGTATTATAATTTTTATATTCTTGTACATAGGAGGCAGTATTATAATAGTTATATTCTTGTACATAGGACATAGTTTGCAGTTTAAAATATCCTTTTATTTAACTTATTTACAAACTCAGACTTTGATACTTTAGTAGAAATGCTATTTCTGGCTTATGACTGTATTTACTGATGTAAGCAATGTGATTTCCAGATGTCTCTTTCCTATGGGTCTGTAAATGGCTCATTGTTTTGAGCTGCCATTTCAATTTTTCAAATATATTAACATTTAAGATCCTTGAATGTCTCATTAAGTGAACTCATGGCCTAAATTATTGTGTAGACATAATGCAGTGTTGAGACAGGAAACTTAGATTTTGAGCCCCAATGGAGACATGGACTGATGTGTGTGATGATGATGTGCGTACAGCGCTGTGAAATATGTTGACGCTATACAAGAAGAGATAAGAACCTGCCCCAATAGGACCTTCTGCAGTCAACAATAAGGGTATGTTCACACACGTAATTGTGTGCACATTTCGCAGCGTATTGCGCTTTATACGCTGTGCAATTATGGTAATTCATAGCTCTCATAGAAAACTATGAATTACGCGTTGTCTCCTCGGGCATACCGTGTTTCCCCAAAAATAAGACACCCCCGACAATAAGACATGGTGCGATTTTTTTTTAAAACTTCCCAATATAAGGCGTTCCCTGAAAATAAGACATAGCAGAAGTCATTGCTGCATCTCACCATACACTGGGGCCGTCCCTAAGGGTGGGAAGAGTGAACAGCCCTGGGACATATTGTCTCAGCAGAGGGATGAAGGACCTGTGCAGGGAGGTCATGTGACTGTGATGTCACCACAGGTCCCGAACATCCCAGGAGAGGAGACAGAAAGTACATGTAAGAGAGGGAAGAGGGGGGGAGAACAGAGCAATGACACTAACACGCACACACATCTCACAGGATGGCTAATGGTATATCCTGGGACTTCTAGTTCTACAAGTCCCAGCATGTCACATTTGCCTTCTTTGAGATATGTCTCTGCAGCTGCCATAAAATGTCCTTTTATATACCATATATCTATGGTTCTGTGACTCTTAACTTTACATGCATATATATCACCACACCAGTGCCAAATTTCTAGTGGCAATTTTTGAAGTCGGGGGGGGGGGAGTTTTGGGGTCAATCCTCAGAATTATCCCAGACTTAATAACGCAGACTTGGTCTGTAATATTATCTGACTACGCTTCTCTCATTTTTCACAGGTACTGTCTTGTCTGGTGACTGCAATTCACAGCCAAACCGCCCGCATTATATGTCTAATTGTCTCTGCATTGTTTAATGGTACGTCTTGTATGGTGAACAGCAAATCCCACCAAACCACCGCAATTTATGGTCTAATTGTCTCTGCCTTGTTTAAATGGTACATTTTTGTTCTAGATACTTTTGGCCAGCTCTGTCTTCCATATTTTATCCTGTGTTTATTTGTGAGCCATACAATCCGATATTCCCTGAAGTGTCTGCTTTGGGCAGTCATTTGTAGTCCCAAATTTACGACACCTGTGGCCCTAATGCTCAATTTGAACTCATCATAGGTTGAGAAAGGCAGAGTGGGGTTGTGGTCCGAGGTCTGGGGGCCCAAATTTCACAGGGGGAAATTTTTAGAAGTGGCAATCCTCAAAATTCCCCCAAGAATTAGGCCAGAAGTGGGGCAAAAAGGGAGGGGGACTCTCCCTTTTGAAAGGGTAGTGGTTTCCCTTTGAAAAATTTTTAAATTTTCCCATGCTTGCTATTTCTTCTCCCTTGCGCCATCTGCCCCCTATCTTACCCCCTTTCTTGCCTCAGACAATTTTATCCAAAAGCCCTCTCCCCCCTTCCCTAAACCAAGGGTATTCACCCCCCACCTTTTTTTCCCTCTTCAACCCCCCCAAAGCCCCAAGCTAAACATATTACTCACAAAGGGCGCTCATATTAAATCACTAAAAAATTGCTGTCTCTTTTCCTTTTTCCCTTTGTTTTTGTGGGGGGGAACATCTCTCATCCCCAACCGGCCCACCCTTTTTTATGCTCTTTCCCCCCTATTCCTTTTACTCCCTTTAAAAAACCCTGAAAACCGGTTGTTATTGGGCATTTAAGTCTTTTTTTTCCCTTTTTTTAAGTTGTGCTCAAAGGGGGAACCCCTGTTCCGTCTGCAACAAACCCCACGCTTTTTTCATGCCCTTTTTCTCCCAACCCTAAAACGCTACCCCTCCCCAAAAAAAGGCTCCAGCCATCGACACGCTTCCCTTGCCCCCCCCCCTTTTCACTTTGGCGGCCTACACTTCACCCACACCCCGGACTGAGAACGGGCCCGGGTGGAGGGTTGGGCATCCCTCCTTTCCCCCTACTACATTAAACCAGGTCTTTCCCCCCTGCCCCCTCCCTCATTTTCCCCTCCTTTGGGTTTCCACCCCCTCAGCTTTTTCGGCCATTTTCCATCAGAGTCGAATTTGGTCTACAGACCCCCGGGTTTCTCCCCGCCGTTTTTTGGATCATTTTCCCCGCCTGGCCCCCAAACTTTTTCCTTCTCTTCAAAAAGGGGCCCAAACTTTTTTCATGGGTTTTTTAAACATCCCCATGAGGGACCCCATGCCCTTTTTTCGGGCCTAACGTTTTTTTTTTTTTAACCCTCCTCTAGGGCCCTCTTGCGTTTACTGACCCCCCAAACCCAAAAGGAGGGGAAAACTCTCTGGATTTTGGTCTTCGGGTAAATCTTTCCTAAATTTTAACTTCAAAATTTCCCTCTTATGCTCTCTTGCCCCCAAAAAACCTTATCGCTTCTTTATCATTTAATTCTCAGCCTTCTCTGGCCACCTCCCCCTAACACATTCCGAAATACCCGCTCCATTAATACCCCGGGGGAACTCACGACCCCTTTCAGCCCCTCACTGCCCCCCAATCCCCTCCCTTCCGGTCCTGCCCAAGGTGCAAACTTTTACAAGGGAAACTCTACAAAAAACCCTGGAAATTAATTGCCCCCCCAAAAACACCCCCCGCACCACCAGAGTCGGACCCCCGAACCCTTTGGCACCCCACCTCAGACTGTTTTTTTTCCACCGTTTTTTTTTTAGGTGTGCAAAAGCGGCTGGGGGAGAAATTTCAAAGCTCCCTGCAAAACTTTTTCCACTACTTTTTCTTCTCAGGACTTATCACACTGCCCTTTCCCTTTTCCCACCAAACAAAAATTTTTCACCCCCCTCATTCAACCCCTACCAACAAAAAAAAAGGCCTGTTTGACCCCTTCCACTCCCCCCTAAGGCCAAAAAGTCGGCCCCGGGTAAATGACCTCTGTCCCAAAAGACCGGGCCCACTCATTTAAAAAGGGCCAAAAAATTTGGGAAAATTTCGGCAAAACATCAAACCTCAAACCCCCCAAAATAAAAACCCTCTGTCCCCCCCCGCATGCCCCCCCTAATTTTACTCTCACCCCTTTTAAACCCGACAAACAAGGAGAAAAGTGTCCAGGCTTTTGGGCTTTTCTGCGCCCCCCAAAACCCTGCCTACTGCCCCCTTTTTCCCAACCCCAAACCTTCGTCCGTCTATTTTTTCCAGCTGTCCTCTCTCCCTTACTGCTATCTGTAACCCTCTCTCTCCACTGGGAGGGCTTTCCATCTTTTCCCTTTAAAAAAGCCATCATAAAACCCCCTTTTCTAAAAAAGCCCTCTCTGGACCCATCCTGCGCTGCCCAAATCCGACCGTCTCTAACCCGCCCTTCATCTCTTAACTCCTGGGGCGTTGGGCTTTCTCTCGCCTAATCCGCTTTTCCCCTCTGCTAACTTCTTTTTTGACCCACGGGAATTTTAGGTTTCCGGGACCCAACCCCCACGGAAACTGCCCTTTGTTAAAGTCTCAAATGACCCCAACGCAAAATTTTCAGGGTAAAATACTCCTTGTTGCTTCTCTTGGATCTCTCTGCAGCCTTTGCCCCTGTTTATCAACCCCCCTTTCCTCCTTTAGCCTTCAGCACCTTGGCCTCCAGGGCACCGGTTTCGCTTGGTTCTGTCCTTTCCTCTCTGAAGCTCATTCAGTGTCTCATTTTCCGGGTTTCCCCTCCTTCCCCTTTTCCCCTTGCTGTCGGGGGTTTTAGGGTTTTCCGTTCTTGGTCCCCTTTTCCCCTTTTCTTTTTACCAAACCCCCCTTTGGAAAAAAACCCTCAGCAGATTTGGGGTTCCAGTTCCCTCTTATGCGGAGGGCACCCAAAATTTTACAACCCCCTCCCCTGAACTTACTCCAGGGCCTTTTGGGTAACCCCAATAAAATCCAAAGGGGGAAAAAACTTGGTTTTTGCTGTTCCTGACATCTTTTCCCCCCTTTTCTTAAACTTTAAACTCCCTAAGACTGGAAATTTTTTTGGTCTTTCGCCTTCCTTACTAAAAACCCCCCCCCCGCTTGGGTTTGTTGTTGGTTCCCCAAAATTTCCCCTAGGACGAAGGGCCGGGTGTCTGGGGGTTATATTAGATTCTGAAATTTACATTTAACCCCAAAATCCAATCCCTTGCCCGCTCCGGGCACCTGCCCTCAAGAAAATTTTTCAAGGGTATAACATGCTTTAGTTTTTTTGTGGAAAAATTTAAAAAATCCCCCGAAAAATAAGGCAAACTTTAGGAAAATTTAAAATTAAAATAAAAACCTGTCTTTTTTTGGGGGAAAAAGGGGTAAAAATTTCGATCGTATCGTAAAACCCGGGGAGAGAAAGTGAATGTCACAAGGCTTCCCGCCTTTTTATATGCTCTGTAGACCCTTAAAAAAATTGGGCTCTGATTGGGCGCTATTGGGCCCGTTGGGTCGCTATGGGCTTGATTGGTTGCTATGGGGTCTGATTGGTTGCTTCCGGGGTCTGATTTGGGTTTCTTTGACCCTGATGGGTGTATGGGTTGATTGGGTTTCTATGAGTCTGATTGGTGGCTATGGGCTATGATTGGTTGCTATGGGCTTTTGATTGGGTTTTTTTGGGCATGATTTTGGTTTTTTCATATTTTTAGACTCTGATTGGTTGGTTGGGCTCAATTTTTTGGTTTTTTTGAGCTCTGAATTTGGGTTTTTTTTTTTTTTTTCTTTTTTTTTTTTTTTTTTGAGCTCTTTAAATTCTTGTGCGGATTTCCATGGTGAATCCCCACCTCACATCTATAGTATATAGGAGACTTAACATCTGCCTCTGAAAATAAGTGTTGAATCCACCTCCAAAATCCGTGCTTACTGGTGCCGATTTAAGGCGTGGATTCCATGCTGTTTCGGCGCTGAAGTTTTCAGCTCTGCAAATCAGCCGTGTGAACATACCCCTTGGGGGTCACTAATGGTCTTGTGGCTAAATCAATGACAACCCTTCTAGTGTTCTCCAGTTTGTTTTGTTTTTGAAAACTACAACTCCCAGCATACGCTCATGCCTGCCAGGGAATGCTGGGAGTTGTGTTTTCTCAGGAGCTGAGTAGCGACAGGTTGAAGAACACTGCTTCAAAGTCTATTGGAGGCCGTTGTAGAAGCCAAGATGGCACCACCGCCCCATACTAAATTGGTCTGCAAAGTGCGGCTCTCTATTGGAGGCCTTTGTAGAAGCCAAGATGGCACAAACCTCCCCCCCCCCCTACTACATTTCTACAATTCCTCAGCTCAGACTTGTATTTGTGTGCACAAGGCCAAAAGAATATGGACAACCAAACATCTCCCCCATATTTACTTGTAGACGCCAAAACCAAGGGCATTGAGTAGGGCAGTGGTCTGCAAAGTGCGTCTCTCTATTGGAGGCTGTTGTAGAAGCCTAGATAGCACCACCATCCGCTACTACATTGGTCTGCAAAGTATGGCTCTCCAGCTGTTGGGAAACTACAACTCCCATCATACCCACTGATCTAGATTATGTAAATGTATGATGCGAGTTGTAGTTTCCCAACAGCTGGAGAGCCACACTTAGCAGACTAATGTAGTAGGGGGCGGTGGTGCCATCTTGGCTTCTACAACAGCCTCCAATAGAGAGCCACACTTTGCAGACCACTGCCCTACTAAATGCCCTTGGATTTGGAGTCTGCGAGTAAACATGGAGGAGATGTTTGGTTGTCCATATTTTTTGGCCTTGTGCACAAAAATACAAGTCTGAGCTGATGAATTGTAGAAACTGTAGCAGAGAGAACGGTTTCAAATATCTCCTCAGCTTTTAACACATCACAACACTGAACGCAATCAAGGCCAAGAGGGAAAATTTAATTGAGACCAAGATCAGTAATGAGCCACGAAGCTCTGTCCTATGTAATTAATCTAGGAACACAGCTCACTTAACGATGTCGGCCGCTCAGCACAAACTTTATGTGTAGCCGCAGGTGGAATAAATCCCGTAAATGCAGATGGATCAGGTGAAGGGACCGAGCACGGGAACGTGAAGTTTATTTAATCCCATTTAACCTGCCCTAAGGACGCGAGAAGATAGAAGATAAACACAACCAGTGTCTCCCATTAACTGCAAGGACCAATGCATACGCCTGTAGATGTGAGTCCTTCCATACAGCGGCATGACTCCTCCGTACACCTCCTGTTACACACAGAGATATACAGAAGTCCTAACTCTCACTTTTAGTACAAATTGGACCGAAATAAATGTTGACTTGCTTCTCAGATGCAGTAAACAGAACTTTTTTCTTCTTGAAGTCTTTCCAATGCTAAAATTAGACCCAACTGTTCTACAACTCAATTCTGTGTTACAACATTATATCATACTGCCAACCATGGGGGGAACTATAGCCATAGCAGCCATAGCGACTGATATGGGGCCCAGAGGCTCAGGGGGTCCCACTCAGGTAGAAAAAACATTGCTCCTTCTTGTAGGAAACACATTTGGTGGCTTTCGGCTCTCCAGCTCTTCTCTATGGGGACCCCGATATATGGCTGTATAACTTTTACCTTTAATTATGGCTACTTATGCTGCTATTTTAGTTTATTGTCATTAGGTGGTAGGGCCCCGTATCATTTTGCTATGGGGCCCCATGAGCTATAGTTACGCCCCTGCTGCCAACCCTGCTGCTTTTTTGTTCCAGGATACTCCTGGAAACCCAGATGCCAATGGGGTGGGAATTTTAAAATTCCCACCCCAAAAAGGGCATTTCCAGGTGGAAGCGGGTATTTCTGGGCAGATCAGGGTGTCCTCAGGGGCAGGGCTAAAAACTAGCAGAACCAAGATATAAGAGGTTGGCCAGAATGGGTTATACTGTATTATAAGTATTACAGAAGTAACTCTCCTGTTATTTTGTCTTCTCTTACTTATTAGGTCAGCAGAAGTTTCTATGTTATGTCTGTCTTCTGTTGCCTGTGTTTGTTTGGAGTGGTTGCATGGCACTGATCCTTGGTTGTCAACTGACCTGGTCGTGCACCTGAGCTCATTAGTATACTTATGGTCTCTATAAAGCTCAGCTGAAAATGGCAGTCTGATTTCAGAGTGAAGAAGTATTGGTCATGCCTAGTCTTGATGTGTTGGATTGTTGTTTCTTTAAAGAGGTTGTCTCACTACAAGGATTGCTGCTTTTTATGTTAAAGATCTTGCAAAAACAAGTCGCTTTGAAATATGTGTCCATTACCAGTGTCCTACAGATTCCCAGATATCCCCTCTTGTATGGGCTGCATCAGCTCCTCAGGTTGCTATAGCTACAGACCTGTTTGATCTATCCTGATAGGCTGCCAGCACTGGTTGCTATAGCTACAGACCTGGCTTCTACTGCAGCCTAGTAGAAGCCAGTAAAACACGCCCCTGAATTAAAAATGAAACCAAGAAAACAGGACTCAGGTAAGTTGAATCAATGTAGTGAGACAACCCCTTTAAGTCTTTTGTATAATTCATTTTTGTCAAGCTGCGGTATCTTGTTTTTTCTTGTTCTAGTTCAATTTGGCCAAGTTCTAAACTTTGTAGATCTTGAGTTTAATAGAATTGGTGTTTGTCTAGTTTCTGCTGGGCTCTGCATGGAAGTTTCCACTTTCTGTTTAAGGGTCAGTTGTAGCTTAGGGACATTTTTGAGGGAAAAGTTTTAAGGTTAACTGTAGGTTTAGAGGTTTTGGTGTTAGGAACAGTCATACAGCAAACTTTAGGGAAAGAACTAGGGATAGTTATTGCTATTCATCTCTTGTTTCTGGAGTGAACCTGCATGTGAATCTCCAGCATAAAACTTTCATCACCCGCCCTTTGACTGTTTGCTGAATCCACTTTCTCTACAGGACACAATCAGCGCTTGGAAGAGGTGGTGGCACCAGATCAGGAAGCTGACGCCATCTTGGATTCATAACCCTCACGCACACCTTTATACTGCTATGTTCAACAGCTCACCAGTGGTGACACAGTTCTGACAGTCCTACCCAGGCCACCAGCCACCCTACCAGGGGGTTCTACAGCTTCAGACTCCCACTTCCTGTTCAGGTTGTAGGTGGTTATACAGCTTCAGACTCCCACTTCCTGTTCAGGTTGTAGATGGTTCTACAGCTTCAGGCTCCCACTTCCTGTTCAGGTTGTAGGTGGTTCTACAGCTTCAAGCTCCCATTTCCTGTTCCCACTGTGGGCAGTTCTACAGCTTTAGGTTTCCACTACCTGTTCAGACTGCGGATGGTTCCTTGGCTTCAGGCTCTCACTTCCTATTTAGGCTGTGGGTGGTTCTACAGCTTCAGACTCCCACTTCCTGTTCAGGCTGTGCGAGGGTCTACAGCTTCAGTCTCCTACTTCCTGTTCAGGCTGTGGGTGGTTCTACAGCTTCAGGCTCCCACTTCCTGTTCAGGTTGTAGGTGGTTCTACAGCTTCAAGCTCCCATTTCCTGTTCCCACTGTGGGCGGTTCTACATCTTTAGGCTCCCACTACCTGTTCAGACTGCGGATGGTTCCTTGGCTTCAGGCTCTCACTTCCTTTTTAGGCTGTGGGTGGTTCTACAGCTTCAGACTCCCACTTCCTGTTCAGGCTTCTGCGAGGGTCTACAGCTTCAGTCTCCCACTTCCTGTTTGGGCTGTGGGTGGTTCTACAGCTTCAGGCTCCCACTACCTGTTTAGAATGTGGGTGGTTCTACAGCTTCAGGCTCCCAATTCCTGTTCAGGCTGTGGGTGGCTCTACAGCTTCAAACTCCCACTACCTGCTCAGGCTGTGGGTGGTTCTACAGCTTCAGGCTCCCAACTTAATGGGGCTGTCTCAAGACATATAGATGGCTGTGATAGACATCTTGCTAGTGAGATGTGAGGCTGAAGCATGAAAAAAGCTGATCTGCTGACCAACGGGGTGGCTTCCTTGTGCAGAGGGATTGCCGTTTTCTTTTGACCGCTTTCAGTTCATCTTCTACATCCCTAAGGAAAAGTGCATCCCTACAACAGTATGATCCCATACAATAGAATAGAGCAGAGTTTCCAGCATAGGGTTAAAACATTAAGAAGGACAAATATTCTTGGCAGTAATTTGCTAAAGTGTCTGCTGGAGGGGAAGTCGCCTGGTGTCTCCTTGCTGCCTCCTGTCGCACACTACTTAGTGATAAGCTCCTACGTGCCGGAGGCAAGGGCTGCAACTTCCAAGGCTTCTGAAGCTTCTCTCCTCCTCTTCTCTGCTCTGTGGGGAGAAAGCTAAACAGCATTTCATAAGAACATAGCAGAGAATATCACCTCGGATGCGGTGAAGCGGCCGCGGGGGGCGGAGGTGAAGCCGCTGCTCTGGATAAAACCGACGTCGACTTGTAGGGAGGAAATTTGCTTTACAAGGATAAACTGAGGTTATTTTCTTTCTGTCGGATAAACAGAAGCGAATGGATAAATTCATAAAGTTCCTTACTTGACATGCGGACAGCTCTGTGTGCAGTCCAGGAGCTCGTTCCTTCAAGCACAGCTCCAGTAATTACCAATGGTAGTGTTGCAGGAACACTGGTTTGACTATACAGTGGGTACGGAAAGTATTCAGACCCCTTTAAATTTTTCCTTCTTTGTTTCATTGCAGCCATTTGGTAACATCAAAAAAGTTAATTTTTTGGCTCATTAATGTACACTCTGCCCCGCCCCCCCATCTTGAAAGAAAAAAACAGAAATGTAGATTACTTTGCAAATTTATTAAACAAGAAAAACTGAAATATCACAAGATCATAAGTATTCAGACCCTTTAAGTCTTCTTGGGAATGATGCAACAAGATTTTCACCCCTGGACTTGGGGCTCCTCTGCCGTTCTTCCTTGCAGATCCTCTCTCGTGCCCTCAGGTTGGATGGTGAATGTTGGTGGACGCTTTTTTAAGTCTCTCCAGAGATGCTCAGTTGGGTTTATGGCAGGGCTCTGGCTGGGCCGCTCAGGAATGGGCACAGAGTTGTTCTGAAGCCGCTGCTTTGTTATTTTAGCTGTGCGCTTAGAGTCATTGTTTTTTTGGAAGATGAACCTTCGGCCCCAGTCTGAGGTCCAGAGCGTCGGGAAGAGGCTTTTCATCAGGATATCTCTGTACTTGGCAAAATTTATCTTTCCTTCAATTACAACCAGTCGTCCTTTGTCCTGCCCCCATAGCATGATGCTGCCACCACCATGTGTCCCTGTCCCCATAGCATGTTTGCTGCCACCACCATGTGTCACTGTTGGGATTGTATTGGGCGGTGATGAGCAGGGCCCGGTTTTTCTTCACCGCTTACAATTAACACCAAAAAGTTCAATCTTGGTCTCATCAGAGCAGAGAATCTTATTTCTCATTGTCTGGGATCCTTCATGGGTTTTTTGCAAACGGTCTGCGGCTTTCATACGTCTTGCACTGAGGAGAGGCTTAGGCCGCAGCTTTCCTATGTCTTGCACTGAGGAGAGGCCCTTCGTCTGCGGCTTTCCTATGTCTTGCACTGAAAGGGGAGGCTTCCGTCTGCGGCTTTCCTATGTCTTGCACTGATGAGATGCTTCAGTCTGCACTTTCCTATGTCTTGCACTGAGGAGAGGCTTCCGTCTGCGGGTTTCCTATTCTTGCACTGAGGAGAGGCTTCGTCTGCGGCTTTCCTATGTCTTGCACTGAGGAGATGCTTCCGTCTGCGGCTTTCCCATGTCTTGCACTGAGGAGAGGCTTCCGTCTGTGGGCTTTCCCATGTCTTGGGACTGACGATAGGCTTCCGTCTGCGGCTTTCGTATGTCTTGCACTGAGGAGAGGCTTCCGTCTGTGGCTTTATATGTCTTGCATGAGGAGAGGCTTCCGTCTGGGCTTTCCTATGTCTTGCCTGAGGAGAGGCTCTGTCTGCGGGCTTTCATACGTCTTGCCACTGAGGAGAGGGCTTCCGTTTGCGGCTTTCCTATGTCTTGCACTGAGGAGAGGCATCTGTCTGCGCTTTCCTAATGTCTTGCCTGAGGAGAGGCTTCCGTCGGCCGCAAATCTGCCATAAAGCCCCGAATGATTGAGGCTGCAGTGATAGCTGACTTTTGGAAACTTTCTCCATCTCCCTTTCCCGCATCTCTGGAGCTCAGCCACAGTGATCTTGGGGTTCTTTTTTACCCTCTTCTACCAAGGCTCTTCTCCCGCATGACTTAGTTTGGCTGGAAGGCATGTCGAGGAAGATTGTGGTCGTCCAAACTTCTTCCATTTAAGGTTATGGAGCCCCTGTTGCTTCAGGAACCCTTGAGTGCTGCGAAATTCTTTTGTAACTTGGCCCAGATTGGCCTTTCCACAATTTGGCTCTGAGCTCCTTAGACCTCAGATTCTCATGGCTCTGCTGCACTGTGAGCTGTAAGGTCTTATTTTTGACTGGGTGTGTTTCCTAAAATCAAGTCCAATCAGTTTTAATTAAACACAGCTGGACTTTCCCAATGAAGGAGCAAGACCATCTTTCAAGGGGATCGGAAATTGGACGCATGTGGGGTTAAATTAGTCACAGCAAAGGATCTGAATACTTATGACCATGTGATATTTCAGTTTTTCTTGTATTACAATGCATTAGGCTGTATAAATGATCGCGTCCTGTCATAGTGAAGCACCCTATGGGTACGTAAAGTTAAAGTAAAAAAAAGTTTTAATATTTAAAACAAATAAAAAATTAAAAGTTCAAATCACCCCCCCTTTCACCATTTAACAAATAAAAAAAAAAAAAAATTTAAAAAAGTTCCCCATATTTGGTATCACCGTGTCCGAAAAAAGTCTGATCTATTAAAATATAACATCATTCATCCCGTACGCTGAATGCTGTAGAAGAAAAAAAATTCCAAACACCATAAATGTTTCACATCCCCTATGAATTGGAATAAAATTGATCAAAAAAATTGCATGTATTCCAAACTGGTAGCAATAAAAAGTGCACTAACAGCCTGCAAAAAATGCCGCCTTACTCAAGTCCGTAGGTGTTTGTACCAAAAAGTTATTGGTCGCAGAAAATGGCGCAGAAGCAAAAATGTGAAAAATAGAAAATGTTTGGAATTTTTTTTACGGTGCCAAAACGTAACAGAAACCGTACATGTTTGGTATTGCCGGATTCATATCAACCCCGTAATACATATAGCACATCATTTTTACCAAAGATTGAATGCTGTAAAATCAAAACTCCTGTAAACATGGTGCAAGTACCGTTCTTCACATTTTGCCCCACTTAGAATTTTTTTGCATTTTCCCGATATTTTGGTTTTAAAAAAACCTAGGAGGATTTTTGAAAAAAAAGCCCTATTTCCCCCCAAAAAAGGGGGTTTTTAAAAAA
>JAODAL010028472.1:0-53258 GCA_025379985.1 Phyllomedusa bahiana
AAACCGCAAAAGAACTGTTGGGAACTGAGAATAAAATTGCAGTAAGAAATGATCATTTTAAAAATAAGTTTTTCAAGAGGACCATTTCTGTTTGGAGAGGAATGTGAATCGGTGACCTTGGCAATTGGGGCCACAACATCATCAGAGATCCATGCCTGATTCATCTTGATGAAAGTCAAACGATCCACATTATCTGTGGAAAGCCGGATGCGTTTGTCTGTAATGACTCCTCTGGCTGTGCTGAAGGTCCGCTCAGATATGACGCTGGCTGCTGGGCAGGACAACACCTCTATGGCGTGGCGAGCCAGCTCGGGCCATTCGTCCATTTTGGATACCCAGAAGTCTATTGGGTCCGGAACACATCCAAAAACATCGGTGTTGAGACGCAGATAGTCGTGCACCATGATCTTAAGCTGGTCTCTGGGTGTTGTATGTGTGCCCTGCATTGCATGCATTGGTGAGGTGGTAAATAAAGATTGCCAGAGGTCACCCATTAGGCTTCTGCCACCTTGCCTGCTGCTGCTGCCGCTACGGCTACTTGGCACTCTACTGCTGTCACGTCGCTGGCGTTGTTCCACCGTGACATTTGAAGAACGTGAAGCAGATGCAACAGATGTCTCCAGTTGATCAATCAGCAAGGTCTCCATTTCCTGCATTTTACTCTCTATTTGGGTGGGTGGAAGGAAAGTGCTGAGTTTTGTACCGGGGATCCAGGAGGGTGGCCACCCAGTAACTGTTGTTCATTTTGATGGCCTTAATGCGAGGATCATGTTGGAGGAAATGGAGCATCCAAGCACTCATGTGAGAGATGGAGCCTTGATTTCCCAAGCCTCTGGGTCGAGGGGCACTAGCAAACTGATCTTCCTCATCTTCCTCCTCCGCCTCAAATTCGCGCCAACCTCTTTCCAAGGCAGGGACGTCGGTAACATCGATGTCTAGGAATACCTCCTCCTCCTCCTCCTCCTCCTCTGCTTCCTCCGGCACAGCTTCAACACAGCCCTGACTTGCCTGAGATGATGCACCCTGAGAGCTGATGCGCCACCTTGCACTAGCTCTGGACCCCGAACCACTGCCTAATGAAGACCGATGAAATTGTGAACTGTCGGGCCTTGTGGATTTGACGGAGAGAAAGGCTCCGTGTCCGCATCTGTGTCCGTCTCCTCCTCCGTCGCTGGTGGACCTGTTGTTTCAGAGTGTCCAACGATCGTTCCAGAACTAAGATCACCACAATGCTCATGCTGACAAGGGCATTGTCCGCACTGACCATTTTGGTGGCTTCTTCAAAACTGGCAAGGATGGTGCAGCGCTCTTTAACCTGCCTCCACTCTCGGTGGCTCAACACCCCGAGGTCCGCACCGCTGCTTGTCAGGCCATGTGTCACTTCGTACTGCGTAATGGCATTGCGCTGCTCCCACAATCGCTGGAGCATGTGGAGGGTGGAATTCCAGTGTGTTGCCACATCAACAATGAGACGGTTGACGGGGGCCGAGCTGACGCTGCAACGCAGCCAGGCGGGACGAAGCAGGGTGCGAACGGCGGAAGTGCGAACTCAGACCTCGAGCCTTCCCCCAGCAGGCAGTCCAGACCCGGGTAGCTCTTTAAAATTTCTGGACGACCAGGTTCATGAAATTTTGCCAGCAAGGGATGTGCTCCAGCCTACCGATCTTAAGGGCAGCCAGCAGATTTCGCCCGTTATCGCATACCACCTGCCGGGCACAAGGCTCTTGTCACCCAGCCAGCGCTGGGTCTCTTTGCGGAGAGCCGTCCACAGCTCCTGACCTGTGTGGGACGGTCTCCAAGACAGATTAATTTCAAAACGGCTTGGTTTCTTTGGGCACATGATGCCACCAGAGGACCTTGGGGGAAAAGAACCCTTCACCATCCCTGCGGTTTTGAAGACGTGCCCGAGCCTGAAGCCACCGTCACCCCCAAGACATCCACCCACTCACCCAGTGAGCTGCCCACAGAGATATAGCGGCCTTGTCCCGGCTTACTAGTCCATGTGTCGGTGGTCCAGATGGACTTTTCCGGCCACAGATGCAGACAACGCGCTTGAAATTTTAGATGACACGTGGCTGGCCAGGCAGGGACGGCTTTTTGGCAAAGAAATGCCTGCTCGGCATCTGGTATTGGGGGCGGGCAAGGGCCAGGGATGTGGCGGCACCCATCTGTGTCCACCAACGGAAAAGCAACATTTCCAAGGCCAAAGGCCTGGCAATGCCGACATTCGGCTTTTGGCTTTGGGATGGTTTGGGGTTTAAAGTGTTTCTTCTGCTCCCAAACCTGGAAGACAAAACGGACTGGCTGCTAGACTGGCCGCTGTACGGCGTGCAGGTCGTCAAACGGCGGAAGGAGAAGGGTAGGATGGGTTTCTGTTGGTGCTGGTGGTACTTGGGCGACGGTGGAGGCTAAAGGGCGGAAGGCTGATCCCTGAACATGACTCTGAGAGTCATGGGCAGCTGAGGAATTGCTTGGTGGTGGCGAAGGAGGAGGAGGCGGAGACAAGAGGTGTGACAGTGGTTGGAGGCCCGGGGTCGGTCTGGGGCCCTTTTTTGGCCAAGTGTTCCCTCCATTTCAACTCATGCATTCGCTGCATGTACTAGACACTTGTGGTGGTTAAACACCTAAGATTCTTGCCTCTACTTATGCGTTTACGGCAAAGGCGGCATATGACATCGCTGGTGAATCAAGGCTTGCTCAAAGAAGGCACAGGCTTGAGAGGTCCTGGACCTTTTTGACGGCGATAAGCGAGGAGCGGGGTTTGCGCTGACCGTGGCTGGCGGAATCATATCAGCGGACTTCTGCGACCGCCCTCTCCCTTTTTGTGGCGGGACCCGTATTGACACTACCCCATCGCTTCCTCCTTGTCCACTGATGAAGCGCTCGCAAGCAAAATCTGCTGAAAAGACCACGATGGATCCGCAATGTCGTCATCATCATCATCATCAACACAGGGGACTTGGTCGTCCTGACTTTCTGCATCCAGAAGCTGCGGGGTACAGCAAAGGGCCGCAAGGCGTTTCCCACCGCCCGGGATTTTTGCCGATTGACCGGCCCTTTCCCTTCACCTCCTCATGGCATCAGTAACTGGGCGTCAGAGCAGACTAAATCATCCTCTTGATCTTTTAACATGCCTTCTGACCCCACCGCATTTTGTCATCAAAGAGGTCTTCAGACAATGGATTATCCACAGTGGTGGGTACACGAGTTGACATTTGGGCTGCTTCATGTTGGAAAGGATGCTGATGTTGCTGATGAGACATTTGTGGCCGTGACTGGGAGGATGAGGAGGTAAGACTGCTGGATGCCAGTTGCCCTTTAAACCACTGAAGGACAGATTGGCGACGCTGTTCGTTTACTGAGATTCACGGGGCCCCGACCCCGCGATGACAGGCCCGACGTCCTGCAACTGATGATCCGCTGGCATGCGTGTTGTCGCCAGCACTGGAAGGAGCACCTTCTCTCGTACCTCTACCTCCATGTGCACCCCCCTCTTTGCTCGCTTACCACCTCATTTCGCTCCATTTTCAAAATAAAAAAATTGAGGAGTAGGAATAGTTTTGAAAGTCTCTTTTTAAAAGAGGGCAAATCACAGCATTCTAAAAATCCCTCTTAAAACAAATTCTGGGTTCAAATTTTAACGCAAGGTGTCTACAACAAACTGGACTGAGCAAAAAATGCAAAAACACTACTGTTATTTTTCGTATAATACCGGTATTTTTTGCACCTTTTAAATTTACCTTGGTTACATAGAAATTGCTGTTTTTTGATTTAGTGGGTGCTGCTCAATGAAAAAAAGCTGGGGGCGCAAAAGTCAAAAAACACGACTTTATTTTTTGGTATAAACGGGTTTTTTTTACCTTTTCAATTCACCGTGGGGACTAAGAATTTCGTTTTAAAATTTCTGGACTGGGTCAATGAACAAAGTTTTGGGGCGCAAAAGTCAAAAAAAACTATCGTTTTTTTCGTATAATACACAGTATTTTTTTCACCTTCAATTTACCGTGGGGACTAAAATTGGGTTTTAAAAATTTTTGTGGATGCTGCGTCAATGAACAAAGTGGGGGCCAAAAGTAAAAAAAAACGTACTGTTATGTTTTTGTAAATACACGGTTTTTTTGCACCTTTCAATTCACCGTGGTGACTAAGAATTTCTGTTTTTAAAAATTTACTGGATCGCGTCAATAAAAAAGCGGGTGCCAAAGTCAAAAAACACGTATTGTTATTTTTTTATGATACCCCGGGATTTTTGGGAACAAACAAACCCGTGCGACTACAAAATGCTGGATTGTAATTTAACGCAAAGGTGGGTATATAACACAGGGGAATGGTAAAATTGAAAATGAACACCTATCTGAAAATTAACTGATAAAAAAAGTGGAGTTTTGCACTAACAAAGAGACCTCAGGGGTTTCTAGAAATTTTGTGATCCAATAAAGTTCAGGCTGCCCCAAAATCCGGAATATTTTAATAGAAAAATGTTAAAAAATAAAATTTTTGCGGCAATGTCCCCACCTAAGGGCCACAGTAGAATCCCCCGGTCAGGCCGTTTTCCGCCATTTTCCGCGAATCGCCCTGATTTTTGTGGGCCCCGGCGGCGCTCATCAAATTTTATGTAAAGTCCGCCGCGCATCGCCCCGCTATGAGGGGAAGTACGGGACATGGGCGCGTGGGGCGCTACGTTATGCTTCGGGTCCGAGGAAGTGCACAATACAGCGGGGTAAAAGCCCGCGCCCTCACCAGTTTTTTTGGGGTGATGCGGGACTTAGGCCCGTGCCGGACGCCCCGGGAAATCTTTCCGTGCGAGAAGGCTGGAGCAGCGAGAAATCATTTCCAAGTCGGTGGGGGGAAATGAAGCAAAATCGTTTTTATAAAGGCGTTCACTTTTTTTTTGGGTCAAAATCCCCGTCCGGGCAAGTAAAGCGGATTGGAACTGCGGAAGGGGTTCGAAATCGGACAGAAGCCCGGGCGCTCCGCTCCGGCGCAGGTGTGTTTTCCTAAAAAAAACCCCTTTTTTTAAAGGGGGAAAACAGTGCAGAAAGGGCGAATGAAACAAAATACATTTCTTAAAAAATAAAACATTTTCCCAAAACCGAGAACGGCCCAATAACAAAAATATGATATTGGAAATTCCCGGGGAAATACAAAATTTTTCAAATCCTGAAACCTTTTCCCATTGGTGGCAAAAACCACCCAATCAAAATGGGAGCGACAAACCCCCATTTCCCTATGGAGAAAAATGGACAAATCATATTCAAAGGTGGGACAGTTCAAAATACAGTTAAAAAAGGCAGAAACGAGCTGATTGGTTGAAGCAGCGGGGTCTTTCCGTTTTAGCCAATCAGAGCGTGAGCTACTTTCTAAGATTTTCTATGGGAAAAAAAAATTCGGAGCGCCCGTGTTTGGGCAAATTTCAAAGAGCGCCGTAATTTGGGACCAATGGGAGAGCGAGTTGACCGCTCCTTATGGGTTTTGTAATGCAATCTGAAATCAAAACTGTATAGGGGCCGAAATCACATTATAACACTCCACAAGTTGTCACGATGTGTATATAAAAGGAATCCTAATATGTGGCTAATGAAAAAAAAAATTAATTCCTAAAATCATGTTTATTTTTTTATTTTCGTTAGCCAAGGATCAATATATGGGTGCATCGAAAATAAAGAAAAAAACATGATTTTAGGGAATTAATATTTTTTTTTCGTTAGCCACATATTAGGATTCCTTTTATATACACATCGTAAACAACTTGTGTAGTGTTAAAAATGTGATTTCGGCCATAACAGTTTGTTTTTCAGATTGCTTTAAAAAACCCATAGGAGCGTCGCCCGCTCTCCCATTGGTCCAAAATACGGCGGCGCTTTGAAATTAGCCAATCACAGAGCGCGCTCGGGAATTTCTTTTCCCCATAGAACCTATGAGAAAGTAGTCGCGCTCTGATTGGCAAAGGCTGGACGAGCCCCCGCTGCTTCAACCAATCAGCTCGTTTCTCCTTTTTACTGTATTTTGAACTGTCCCGCCTTTGAATATGATTGGTCCATTTTTCTCCATAGGCTAGAATGGGCTTTGTCGCTCCTATTCTGATTGGTAAATTTTCTCCTCCATAGGATAGAATGGGACATTGTCGCTCCTATTCTGATTGGCTGGTTTATGCCGACCAATGAGAATAGCTTAAACAATTTTGAATTACTGTATTTCCGGCAATTCTCTCTATGACAATTCCCTATGTAGCGCCGGTCTCGGGGACAAACGCGTTGTTCGGGTTTTTAACTGCTTTATTTTTATACAATTGTTTTTGCTCTTTATCTGATCAAGTATTACACTTAATAAAATTTTTTTTTTTTTTAATACTTCAGGCCCCACGGCGCTGAGCGCCGAGATTTTTAATGCGCCCATCTCTCCATAGATTATAATGGGAGAAGTAGCCGCGCTCTGATTGCTGGGATAGCCAAGCTCCCGCTAGCTCACCAATCAGCTCTTTTCTGTCTTTTTACTGTATTTTGAATTATCCCGCCGTGGATTCTGATGTTCCAAACTCCTCCATAGGATAGAATGGGGCTTTGTCGCTCCATTCTGATTGGCTGGTTTATGCCGACCAATGAGAATAGGTTTCAGAATTTGAATTACTGTATTCCCGGCAATTTCCAATAAACATATTTCTTGATATTGTGCCGTTCTAGAGTTTTTGGGGAAAATGTTTTTTTTTTTTTTTTTATGTGTAATTTTGTACATTCAGCTCTTTTCTGACACTGTTTTCCGCCTTATAAGGGGATTTTTTTCGGGAATCCCCAACTCCTGCTGCACGGACGGGACGCCGGACTCTGCCGATTTCGATCCGCTCCTCGCATGTTCCGATCCTGCTTCACTTCGCCTCGGGCCGGAGGATTAGACCAAAAAAAACCAGGTCCGCTGTCGGAGCTGCCGAGCACCCCCATTTGGCGAGCCGCGATGGTACATGCCTCGGACTATACGACCGCCGCGTCCCGCCCCGGAATGCCTACACCGCGCCCCACCGTGCCCACTGCCCGCCCACTGCCCGCCCCTTCCTGCGGGCCGCAGCCAAAAGTGCCGAACGCTGCGTCCGACAGCGGGATTCGGGCTGGGAGGCGCAGTGTACGGCAGAAAACTGGCGTAAAGCCCCTTCATACATGTCGCCCTAAATCTTGGTGAACTTTATCCAGTGTTCTTTATAGACAGAGCTTGTCTTGTTTTGCCCGCGGGCCCCACACCCCGCTCCCCCCGTGACTTTACAGCGGTAGATGCTGCTTTAAAATTCTCTAGCTAACTACATAAAATCTTCAAATCTCTAATCTAACTAAATTGGAAGGATCACAGCTAATAGTAGAGGTTTCTCTGTGCAGAAATAGACTAAATTTCGCTGAGGGTGTTTGACCACAGGCAGAGCGCACGTCCTATTCCTATGAGACGCTGAGAGACACTAAGGCTGAACAGGAAGGGCTGTTCTATGTTAAAACGAGGTCATGTGATTTTTCCAGCCAATCGCAACCATACACATCCCAGTCATGACGTCGCACACACATCTCACCCTGCTCTATTCTGTAATCTGATTCGCTGGCCGCCAAAATGACAGTAAGCGCCGAAAATGGCGCGATCTTAATAGATGATGCACAGGATTTTAATTATTGCATGATCTGAAAATTTCGATCACCATAAAAACCTTGCCGATTTCAACTTTGTCGATAAAAATCGCTCAACACTAAACACAATTTCCGAACTCCTGGGTGTCCGGCTATACGAGAACAATGTCCCCAGTTCAGCACCCTCTTCCGAAGCGTGGGGCGATCGTACGTCTTACCCGGGGGTATACGTTGGAGGTTCACGGGAGTCAAAGATATTAGACATTCAGGGGGTACTATGTGCCGAGGAGTGGCTTCTTCTTCTCCACAAACATCCGAGGCACGAGAAAGGGCATCGGCTTTGATATTTTTCTCCGCTGGTCGGAAATGGATAATAAAGTTAAAACGGGAAAAAAACAGAGACCACCTAGCTTGGCGTGGGTTTAGACGTTGTGCTGTTTGGTAGAGGAGATTCCTATGGCCGGTGAAGATGTTTACTGGATGCCGAGCCCCCTCCAGGAAGTGACACCATTCCTCTAAGGTGACCTTAATGGCCAGAAGTTCCCGATCTCCGATGGTGTAGTTTCTTTCAGCGGGCGAGAAAGTTTTGGAAAAGAACCCGCAGGTTCGCGTCTTGCCTTTAGGACCCTTTTGGGTGAGAACCGCTCCGGCTCCTACGGAAGAGGCGTTGAACGCCTAAAAGAACGGATTCTCTGTATCCGGCCCGGATAAGACGGGTGTCGGTGTGAAGGCGGCCTTTAGCTTGGCGAAGACCATAGCCTGGGATTACCCTGTTTCCTGGTGAGGGCCACAATAGGGGCTACCAAAGTCGAGAAGTGTGGGATAAACTGCCTGTAGTAATTCGCGAACCCCAGGAATCGTTGTATGGCCCGAAGACCGACAGGTCGCGGCCACTGAAGGACAGCAGACAGTTTAGCAGGATCCATCTGTAGCCCCTTGTCGGAGATAATGTATCCGAGAAACGGGAGACTGGACTGGTGGAAGAGGCATTTCTCAAGTTTGGCATAGAGGTGGTTGTTGCGCAAACACCTAAGAACCTGGCGTACGTGGGTCTGGTGGGACTCCGGATCGGGTGTGAAAATCAGGATGTCGTCGAGATAAACCACTACCCGGGTATACAGGAGGTCTCGGAAAATGTCGTTGACGAATTCTTGGAAGACCGCGGGGGCATTGCACAGGCCGAAGGGCATCACCAGGTATTCGAAATGCCCATCTCGAGTGTTGAAGGCCGTTTTCCTCTCTCCCCCTTTCTGATCCGAATGAGGTTATAAGTCCTCGCAGATCCAACTTGGAAAAGATTCTGGCCCCCCCGAAGGTGATCAAGGAGCTCGGTGATGAGCGGTAACGGATACCGATTCTTAATGGTGATTTTGTTGAGGCCGTGGTAATCAATGCAAGGGTGCAGTGACCCGTCCTTCTTTTCCACGAAGAAGAAGCCGGCACCCGCGGGTGAGGTGGATTTGTGGATGAAGCCCTTACGTAGATTTTCTTGGACGTAGGCAGACATCGCCTGGGTCTCGGGTACAGAAAGAGGGTAGACTAGAACTGGGCAGTAGGTCAATAGGGCAGTCATAGGGACGGTGAGGAGGAAGAGTCTCTGCTTGTTTCTCCGAGAAAACATCCTGGAAATCCTGATACTGCGCCGGTAGACCTAGAAGAGGCTTGGGAGATAGCCGCGGAGGAGTGGGGCGCACCGGGTGAGGTGCCATTAAGCAGCGAGACTGACAGTCCCAGCCCCAACGCAAAACTTCGCCTGTCTTCCAGTCCAGCATAGGGGCGTGACGTTGCAGCCACGGAAGCCCCAGGAGGACAGCCGAAGAACGGGGTAACACGAAGAATGCGATCCTCTCTTTATGTAAGGCTCCTACTTGCAGAGACACCGGTTCCGTACAAAAGTAGATCGAATCACTCAGCAGTTCGCCGCTGACAGACGAGATAACCAGAGGTTGGGCCAAGCGGACCACCGGGAGGTGATACTTAGTCACCAGGGTAGTGTCCATAAAATTCCCGGCTGATCCTGAGTCCAGGAAGGCGGCTATTTGGAACGAGATCCCGGCATTGGTAGTGATCAGAGCTGGCACAGTGAGATGAGAAGAGAAATTGCTTACACCTAGGGACGCCTCTCCCACGAAGCCTAGGTGCGTGCGTTTCCCGGACGTTGCTGGCAAAGAGGGCATCCCCTGCAGAAATGTCCAGGGCTGCTGCAGTAGACAAAGGTTCTCCTCACGACGTCATGATAGCTCCTGTGGAGTCAGGTGAGCCCTGTCCACCTGCATGGCTTCTTCAACGTCCGGCTGCACAGGAGGCCGTAGGAACATTGGCGCTAAACGGGGCAGACAGCGTGATTGGACTGGCTCACGTTCCTGACGAAGCTCCTCCCGTCTCTCAGAGAAGCGTACGTCGATGCGAGGGGCTAGATGGATTAACTCACTCAAGGAAGACGCAGGATTCCTGGTGAAAAGGGCATCCTTAATCTGGCTGGAGAGACCCTTCTTGAACGAGGCACACAGGGCTGCATCGTTCCAGGCCAATTCTGAGGCCAGAGTGCCGAATTGCACAGCGTAGTCCCCTACGGAGGAGCTCCCCTGCTGCAGGTTCAGCAATGCGGTTTCCGCTGAGGATGCGCGGGCAGGTTCCTCAAACACACTTCGGAACTCCTGAAGAAAAGTACCCAGGTCTGCCGTGACGGGGTAGTCTCGGTCCCAAAGCGGAGTCGCCCAGGCTAGGGCTTTTCCACGTGGAGAGAGCATTGAGTGATGAAGCCCCTGCAAGCCTTAGAGTCCCCATCAAATTTCATCGGCATGGACAACCGGAGCTTGGGGCTGACGGTCATTACTGGAGCTGCTGCCACGGGAGCTGCCATGGCAGCGGACTGCTGCTGCTGAGTGGCGAGAAGCTGCTGCATCATAGACGTCAGCTGATTAAGCTGTTGCGCTTTCTGAGCGATCTGCTTGGATTGCTGGGCCACGATGGTGGTAAGGTCAGCGACGCTCGGAAGAGGCACCTTGGTGGGATCCATGGCCGAATCGAACTGTCAGGTTCGGCGTACCAAGAGGCAAACTAGAGACGTGGATCCTCTGGACCACTGCAAGCGATGGTGTAAGTAGAGATGGGCAAATTGATTCTTCGGAACGAAGTCAAACTTTGGGGTACTTGGCGTGAACGAAGTGTGCTTTTGATTGATAAAATGGCTGCGAGCACATGGCGTTACATGGGGCAAAGAACTCTGGGAGGAAGAAGGGCATAGCCTGCATGACATGTGCAGAGATGAAGCCAATCAGAGACCAGCGGGATTCTATATATAAGTCCGGGAGCGACGCTGGGAGCTCATACCACTCTCACTGTACTGATTAGGGAATGTGCTGCCGCGGCTGCTTATAATAGCTGATACTAAAGAACTCATTTTTATACAGCGATTTTTGGGGGGTGTCTCAGCTTGTCTCAGAGACTGCTTCTCTTAACGTTTTATTTCTGATTTTTTGGGTATTGGATCTGAAGTCCGGTGTGCGTCCAGTGCAGCTGCATATACATTTTAATGCTATCTGCTCACAGCACATTGAATATCCATTGGTGATCTAAGCCTGTTCCTGTTGTATTCATTTAAAGAAACAGCGTTTTTACAATACAAATACCACTTCATTTTTGGCTTCTCAATTCTTTTGCGCAATTTACATCCAGGGGTTAATTAAGTGTTGTTCTGCTGCTGTGGTGACTAAAAGAAACCGTCTTTTTCACCGGCAAAAAAGACATTTTTACTGTAGCATAATTCATAACCGAAGGTTAATTACAAGTTTTCCTCTTGTTGTGTAGCATAAAATACATGCCATTTTAACACGCTACAAAGCTCGTAGTTTTTGGTTGCTCAATTCTTTTGCACAATTTACATCCAGGGGTTAATTAAGCGTTGTTCTGCTACTGTGGTGACTAAAAGAAACCGTTTATTTCACCGCCAAAAAAATCCATTTTTCCTGTACCATAATTCACAAGCGAAGGTAAATTACAAGTTTTCCTCTTGTTGTGTAGCGTAAAATACATGCCATTGTATCACGCTACAAAGCTCATAGTTTTTGGTTGCTCAATTCTTTTGCACAATTTACATCCAGGGGTTAATTAAACGTTGTTCTGCTGCTGTGGTGACTAAAAGAAACCGTTTATTTCACCGCCAAAAAATACATTTTTCCTGCAGCATAATTCACAAGCGAAGGTTAATTTCAGGTTTTTCTCTTGCTGTGTACCGTAAAATACACGCCATTGTAACACGCTACAAAGCTGGTAGTTTATGGCTGCTCAGGTCTTTTGCGCAATTTACATCTAGGGGTTAATTAAGTGTTGTTCTGCTGTCGTGGTCACTAAAATAAACCGTCTTTCACCGTCAAAAAAAGACATTTTTTCTGTAGCATAATTCACAAGCGAAGGTTAATTACAAGTTTTTAACTTGTTGTGTAGCGTAAAATACACGCCATTGTAACACGCTACAAAGCTGGTAGTTTTTGGCTGCTCAATTCTTTTGCGCAATTTAAATCCAGGGGTTAATTAGGCGTTGTTCTGCTGTTGTGGTGACTAAAATAAACCGTCTTTTTCACCGGCAAAAAAGACATTTTGCCTGTAGCATAATTCACAAGCGAAGGTTAATTACAAGTTTTCCTCTAGTTATTTAGCGTAAAATACACGCCATTGTAACACGCTACAAAGCACGTAGTTTTTTGTTGCTCAATTCTTTTGCGCAATTTACATCCAGGGGTTAATTAAGCGTTGTTCTGCTGCTGTGGTGACTAAAAGTAACCGTTTATTTCACCGCCAAAAAATATATTTTTCCTGTAGCATAATTCACAACTGAAGGTTAATTACAAGTTTTTCTCTTTTTGTGTTGCTTATAATACACTCATTTGTAACATGCTACAATGCTATTAGTTTTTGGCTGCTCAATTCTTTTGCGCAATTTACATCCAAGGGTTAATCAAGCGTTGTTCTGCTGTTGTGGTGACTAAAATAAACCGTCTTTTTCACCGGCAAAAAATACATTTTGCCGGTAGCATAATTCACAAGCGAAGGTTAATTACAAGTTTTCCTCTTGTTGTGTAGCATAAAATACACGCCATTGTAACACGCTACAAAGCTAATAGTTTTTGGTTGCTCAATTCTTTTGCGTAATTTTTCTACCAGGGGTTAATTAAGCGTTGTACTGCTGCTGTGGTGACTAAATGAAACCGGTTATTACACCGCCAAAAAATACATTCTTCCTGTAGCATAATTCAGAAGCGAAGGTTAATTACAAGTTTTTTTCTCTTGCTGAGTACTGTAAAATACACGCCATTGTAACACGCTACAAAGCTGGTAGTTTTTGGCTGCTCAATTCTTTTGCGCAATTTACATAGAAGGGTTAAATAAGTATTTTTCTGCAGTTGTACTTAGTAAAAGAAACTTTGTTTTTAACTGCCACAGAAGAAATTCTGTAGCATAATTCATATCCAAAGGTTAATTAAGCCTGTTTGTGCTTTTATATTCAGTAAAATACACAGAGTTTTTAAACGGCACATACAAGTCAATTTTTCCTGCCCATTTGTGGAGCGCAATTTATATCCAAGGGTTACCCAAGCTTCTTAGTTGGTTCATTTGGAGTCAAATACAGAGTGTGTATTTATCATATACAGATATCTTCATCAAACAGTGTCTGTACATTTTAGAAGAAACAGTATTTCAGACAGAGAGGTGAAAGGCTTTTCACCTGCGAGTGGCAGTGACACAAACATTCCTGGAGCAGGCCCAGGTCGCAGCACAGCAAGGAGACGTCGCAGCAGGGGTCACTCGGTGAGGCCACAACTTCCGCTGTCATCTAGCGGCCGTGTGCTGACTAGCAATCCAAGGGTTCTTGATTGGTTGACTAGGTCATCCACTTCCTCTCAGATGACATTTGACAACCCCAGCCAAGAGTCGGTCAGACACAACCCTTAATTGGCATCGCCCGGGAGCGGGTCAGCGGCACTCACCTGTCCCCAACCTGCCTCTGTCCCATCCGGTTCCCTCAGCCAGAGATCTACTATGTGGTCTGGGCTCAGCGCCACTATATAGCGAGGATGAACAATTTGAGGAGGGCAGTCAGCAGCTACTTGGCAGCGAAGGAATGGGGCCAATATCCCCTGCTTCTTGCAGTAGGCGGCAAAGTATAGATGTTGAGAGTGGCATGGGAGGTCATGTTTGAGGGTACAGCCTCTGCATACCAAGACCTGTTATGAGGACAGAAGTAACGAGGAAACACAAATAATGATGATGTAGCCGACCGCACTTGGGAGCCGGGTGAAGCAAGGGCTTCATCATTGTCAGAAGAAGAGCGTGTCAGCTTGCGTGTCAGGCAGCGGCGCAGCCAGCAAGCGGGTTGCGGGGCCGAGAGGCAGCAGGGTAGCAGCAGTGTGAGCTTGGGAGCCAAGCGGCCCCGGGGTAAAAAACCCGCTTCGCAGGTCCAAGAAAGTAGCGGCACAGGGGCTCAGCGAGGCAGCGGCGGTAGTAGTCACTCAGTGCGGAGCATTAGCGGTAAAATCAGATACTCGGCGGTGTGGCAGTTCTTTGTTAAGACACCGGAGGAGCCGAATATGGGTATATGTAGAATCTGTGGGCAGAAAGTGAAGCGTGGCCAGGGAGCTAACGTTGGCACCACGGCCCTGCATCAACACATGCAGCGTCACCATCCGGTGGCCTGGGAGAAACGTGGCTCAGATGTGGTGGTCCATCCTGCCGCCGCAGCAACAGCAACAGCAGCGCCCAGTGGCACGCATGCCATTGCAGCCAGTCAAGGCTCCACCACCTCTGCAGAAGGGAGCTGTTTCTCTTTGCCATCATCTCCCGGTCCAGATACTCCTGCTCCTCGCTACTCATGGCGCCAGCAGTCATTCAGCAAGGCGATTGCAAAGAGACAACAGTATGCGTCCAACCATCCTAAGGTGCAGCAGCTGACCGTGCTCCTGTCCAAGTTGTTGGTACTGCAGTCCCTCCCTTTCCAAATGGTGAACTCTGCACCATTCAGAGAAATAATGGCTTGTGCCGAGCAGAGATGGAGAGTTCCAAGCCGTAATTTCTTTTCCAAAAAGGCAGTGGCAGCACTTCATAAATATGTAGAACAGAAAGTGCGCCAGTCCTTGAGCTTATCGGTTTGTTCCAAGGTGCACGGTAGCGCGGATGTCTGGAGCTGTAACTAAGGTCAGGGCCAGTACATGTCCTTTACGGCCCATTGGGTGAATGTGCTTCCTGCCCAGGCACACCAACAACTTGGACAGGAGACACCGCTTTCTCCTCCACTTTGTCAAACTGCGACTCCTCAGCCAAGGTCCGCCTCCTCCTCCTCCTCCACCACTACCACCATCTCAGCCTCCACAAGTACTGCTCCATCATACCACATGTGTAGGGCACAGCGGTGTCATGCAGTTCTACACCTGGCTTGCCTCGAAGAACGAAGTCACACAGGGGAGGAACTTCTCCGCGTCATGCAACAAGAAATCGTTGTGTGGCTTTCTCCGCGCCAACTGCAAATCGGACCATGGTGACGGACAATGGGAGGAACATGGTGTCCGCGCTGCACCGAGGAGGGATGGTCCATGCGCCCTGCATGGCGCACGATGTTTCAAACTGTTGTGAAAAGGTTCCTGAAGTCTTCCACCGATCTTCAGAAGATTCTGAAAATGGCCAGGAAACTGTGCATGCACTTCATCCATTCCTACAAAGCCAGGAACGCCCTCCTCAAGTTGCAGGGGCAGAACGGCCTCCCCCAACACACTCTGATATGCGATGTTCCACCCGTTGAATTCCAGCCTGCACATGTTGGACCGACTGTATGAACAGAGAAAGGCCATTAACGATTTTTTGATGATCCAGGTGGACAGGAGTACTCCCCTGTGTAACATTTGATGTCAGCCAGTGGCACTCATGCGTGACACCTGCCGTTTGTTGAGGCCATTCGAAGAGGCAACGTTATTTGTCAGTCGCCAGGACTACGGGATGAATAACGTCATTCACTGCTTCATGTCCTGGAACAGATGCTGAAAAATCTGTCTGGGCAGGGACTGGAGACGTGGCGACTACATCACGCAGCCAACATGAGTCCGGTGGGGACGAAATGGAGGAGGAGGAGGAGCACATTGGAGCAGAAGCATTGTCTGGTGAAATGATGGATATTTCTACCCAGGTGACAAGAGAGGAGGAGCAGGAGCAGCTGGAGGAGGTAGATGGGATGAGGAAGACGAGGCAGATGACCCGCAAGCACCGTGGCAGTATACAGTGGAGGGAGGCAGGGAGCCCCTCGGAGTCACTTGTGCAGATGGCCCGCAGCATGCTGATTTGCCTGGCTAGGGTCAGCCGAATAGTCAGCATCCGGCAGAGGGCTGACTTCTGGCTCTCCACCCTAGGGGACCCTCGCTACCGGTCCAACAGGGGAGCCTTTTTCCCAGCGAGTGAGAGGGAGGACAAACTCAAATACTATAGGGAAATCCTCCATAGTCAGTTGGCCGCTGCCTATGTGCGGCATCGTCCTCCTCTGACAGTCTGACAGGGGGGTTCTTCAGCGTCCACGTACTACTGGCCGCGGCTGCTGGGGGAAGATGGTGGGCTAGGAGCAGTACCAGCTACATCAGCAGCAACTTAAGTCTGGAGTCACTGATGAGCAGCTTCCTTCACCCGCCTAGTGAGGAGGGTAGTCGCCAGCAGCAGCAGCAGCAGCAGCAGGACCTGGAGCAGTCCCTAAACCAACAGGTGTGTGGCCTACTTGGACAGCACTCTGCCACCCCAGTTAGAAGAATCCGCTGACTACTGGGCACCAAACTGAATGTGTGGCCGCAACTTGCCGAGTTTGCAGTGGAGAAGCGGTCCGGCCCGGCCAGTCGGGTGGCATCCGAGCGGGTGGTCCGTGCGGCGGGGGCCATCGTTACCCCAAGGAGAACCCGCTTGTCCACGGGACATGTTGACCGACTGACCTTTGTCAAGATGAATCAGGCGTGGTTCGGCCAGGATTTCCACACACCAATGCCTTAGGCGTCAGACTACATCAGCCATGACGCCTCACCCAAACTGTGAGAAATGAGTCTGGGTTCAAACTACCTGCCTCAGCCACAATTCTGATGCCGCCACCCGCCTGATGCCACACATCTGCTGCCAGTTTTTCCATCTGCCACCAACCATCTTTACCAGGGACTGGTATTGCCCACACCTCCCACACACTCTGTCATTGTGCCACTTTATGACCTTATGCTGCTGTTGCTGGTGCCGTGACATCCACACTGTGTCATTGTACCACTCTCTGACCTCATGCTGTTTCTCCTGCCACCGTCACCTCCACTCTCTGTCATTGTGCCACTCTGTGGCCTACTCCAGTTTTTGCCACCTCCAGAATGTCATTGGTCCACTGTCTGACCTCATGCTGCTTCCACCGTCACCGCCACTCTCTGTCATTGTGCCATTCTGTGGCCTACTACTGTTTGCCACCTCCAGAATGTCATTGTGCCACTGTCTGACCTCAGGCTGCTGCTGCCGTGACCTCCCGTCTCTGTCATTGTGCCACTCTGTGGCCTACTCCTGTTTTGACACCTCCAGAATGTCATTGTGCCACTGCCTGACCTCATGCTGCTGCTTCCGTGCCCTCCACACTGTGTCATTGTGCCACTCTGTGGCCTATTACTGTTTTTCCACCTCCAGAATGTCATTGTGCCACTGTCTGACCTCATGCTGCTGTTTCTGGTGCTGTGACATCCACACCGTGTCATTGTGCCTCTCTCTGACCTCATGCTGTTGCTCCTGCCTCCGTCACCTCCACTCTCTGTCATTGTGCCACTCTGTGGCCTACTACTGTTTTGCCACCTCCAGAATGTCATTGTGCCACTCTCTGACCTCATGCTGCTGCTGCCGTCACCTCCACTCTCTGTTATTGTGCCACTCTGTGGCCTACTACTGTTTTGCCACCTCCAGAATGTCATTGTGCCACTGCCTGACCTCATGCTGCTGCTGCCGTGACCTCCACACTGTGTCATTGTGCCACTCTGTGGCCTACTACTGTTTTTGCCACCTCCAGAATGTCATTGTGCCACTGTCTGACCTCATGCTGCTGCTGTCGTAACCTCCACACTGTGTCATTGTGCCACTCTGTGGCCTACTCCTGTTTTTGCCACCTCCAGAATGTCATTGTGCCACTGTCTGACCTCCTGCTGCTGTGGCTACTGCCGTCACCTCCACACTCTGTCACTAATGTTGCCACCTGAGCTCTCGCTGGCATGACTTTATCAGGCTACATTCCCGCTTGAGTTTTTTGGTCAGTTTTGCCCTCTTAAGTGCCCAAGGAATTTTATAGTGAAGCGATTATAAGAGCGGTGGCAGTCATGTGCGTGTCATACTAAAACACAACATTGTATGAAGACCAAACCCAGCTCCCTCTGCATATTTCAGCATGGCACAACGTTCTACAGAACCCTGCAGGCTCTGTGCAGCCTGGAAATAGCTGTTTTTTAACGCGATTCGTCCCGAAGTAATTAGGACCGAATTAATTTTTTGTCGGGAAATTCGGCGAAGTGACCGAACCGAATTTTTGAGAAATTAGCCCATCTCTAGGTGTAAGCCACGCCGGGGAGTGGAGTCTAAGCAGGTCCGGTTTTCACCAGAGCCCGCCGCAAAGCGGGATGGACTTTCTGCGGCGGATTGCTACCAGGTCGCTACCCCTGACGTGACTTGCTTGCGGTGGCTGCCGAGGTGTGGCGCGGTACAAAATCGTGGAGCAGGCTTGTAGTCGGGGACAGGCAGAAGGGCAGGACAGGCGGCTATGGTTCGTGGTCGAGGGACGGAGGCAGAAGATACGGTACACGGAAACTAGACTAGATACTTGGGAACGCTTCCTCTCTAGGCACAGGGCACTATCGATTCGGCAATGTGAAAAGGAAGGGGCAGGACTTAAATAGGATCAGCACCCGGTAGAACCAATCACCGGCGCACTGTCCCTTTAAATTGAGCTGCAGTACTGAGCGCACCCGCTAGGGGGTGAGTGTGCGACCGGCCGACAGCAGGAGCGCGCACCCGAAGCAGAGCAGGAGCGTGGCGAGGTAAGTGGACCGCGCTGCGAGCACGCCCACCACCCGCGGGCCGGGTCACGCTGCTGCTCGCAGCGGAAGGCGTTGTCGGGGCGCGGGTGTGCCTGCGACCCGACACCGAGGTCGCAGGGACACCCATGACATGTACATCCCCAGGACACACATAAAGTTAAAAGTTACCGCGGAGCTGGTAGCTTTTGGCTCTCTGCTCCGCAGAATACTCTGGTGGGTCACAAGCCTGGTTTGTGACCCACCAGAGTATATTGCACAGGCGGCATGTTGTGGGAGGTCATCCTGCTGCTTGCGGTACACAGAGAGGAGCAGGTTGTTTATTCAGGGCTTATAGATATAACTACCTACTGGAGGGACCTATAGACCTAACAAGCTACTGGGGGGCTCTATACTCCTAACAACTTACTGGGGTGATATATATACCTACTAGGGGGACCTTATACCTACCTACTTACTGGGGTTCTATCTACCTACCAACTTACTCGGGGGCCTATATACCTACCAACTTACTGGGGGAACCTACATACCTACTAAATTACTGGAGGGACCTATATACCTACAAACCTTCAAGGGGAACCTATATACCTACCTACATACTGGGAAATCTATATACCTATAAACTTACTGGGCGGCTTATATACCTACCAACCTCCCGGGAACCCTATACACCTACCAACTTACTGGGGGACCTGTACACATATCAACCTATATAGGACCCTAAACAACTACCAACCTACTATAGGACCTATATACCTACCTATTGAGAGGACCAATTTACCTAACTACTGGGGAGACCCTATATACCTTTCTAACTGCTGAAAGTGCCTATATACCTATCTAAATACAGCCAGGTCCAATGTATGTATTTACCTATTGGGGGACTGTTGTGTTAGTTGTTGCTTATGATAACCACGTTAAAAGGAAAAACGCCTGGAAAACGTGACAGGAGAAGGACTTGGGACTTCTAGTGGACAATAATCTTAATTGTAGCAGCCAGTGTCAGGCAGCAGGTGCCAAAGCAAACAGGATCATGGGGTGTATTAAACGGGTCATAGATGCACATGATGAGAACATCATTCTCCCATTATACAAGTCACTGGTCAGACCACACATGGAATATTCACTATCAGAGTTCAAAAAGGGTCTGGATGTATTTCTAGAGTATAATAATATAACAAGTTATAGTGACTATGATTCTAGAGAAAGGTCCCTGATCCTAGGATTTTTCCGATTGCCAAATTGGAGTTGGGAAGGAATTTTTTCCCTAAAACGAGGACAATTGGCTTTTACCTCATGTGGGTTTTTGCCTTTCTCTGGATCAACACTGTAGCGCAATAGGCTAAACTTGATAGAAGTCGGTCTTTTCTCTGCCTTACAAACTATATAACTAGGTTTTGCATTAAAGCTACAGGAACGCTGCATTGTCCCAAAATTTTTCCCTTTCAAAAACCCATCACTTCGGGGCCCACATTAAAACCCAAAGGGTTTTACAAAACTATAAAAAAAACACATGGCATTTTTTTAATACTATCGCCCCATAAATCAAAAAACCCTTACCCCTTTTGGTAAATTTTGGGATTCCCAATTTATTATTTCCCCTATGCCAAAAAATGAGAGAAAAATTTTTTAAGGGCTTGTTTTACTTTCGGGGCAATAGTTATAGAATTTGTGCCCTTCCTCCTGAAAATTGTGAACTGAGCCATGTTGGCATGCACCTTGCTCGAAACTTGCTTTTTCATTTTCCCCATATTTTTTCAATAGTTTAGACGGGCCTTTTTGATGGCCCCCACCAAAACATTGAACTTGGTTACCCTTAACCCATTTTGTGACCAGTTTGCAGTATCTTCGGTCATTTCCATTTGGAAGCCCCTTTTCCTCCCAAGTTTTAATTTCCGGGGCTGTGTCTTGATTTTTTTCTTCATTATGCCCTAATTTTCCCTTTTCTCATACCCCATCTTTTTTTGGGGAAGGGCATCATCCCGTTGAAGAAAAACACCCCCCAAATAAAGCGCCACCCCATATTTCACAGTTGGAGGTGTTTTTAGATTCCCAAAACCCTTTTCCTTTTTTCCTCCAAACGTAACGAGGTCTTTATGGCCAAACAGTTCAATTTTATTTTTTGTCAACCACAGACATGTCTAAAAAAAATGAGATTTTTGTTCCTGTGTGATTTTCAAACACTTATCCGCTTTTAAAATTTTTTTTGTATGAGGGTTTTTTCCTGGCAAAATGCCCTTTTAGCCCATTGATAAAAATTCTTTTTCACGTGGATAATGACACAATCTATACCTCCGCCAGCATTTCTTTTTTTTTTTTTTAAAAAGGGGGGTCCGTTATTAAAGGGCATACGGCCCCGGGGTTTTTGATCTGGGAGAATAAACCTGTTACCAAAACCAAATCGAAGGTACTGGCTTTTGTTTTGTTAGTATGACTGCTGGAAGCATCGACGGGGTCAGGCTTACGGGAGCAATTCAAGAGCAGGGGTTTCCCGGGCTCCGGGCCGGTTTTTTGGGGCCTATTTAAAAAGGGAAATTTGGGGGATGGGTGGTTGGTTCTCATCAGAATTTTCCTGACTACAGACAGAAGTTCGAGCTGACCTTCCGTCCACGGGAATACCACAACCCATCTGGGTGGGAAAACACCAAGAACTGCGGACTACAAACTGTGAGTTTCCAGGGACTGGTTTTTTGTTTTTTGTTTGGGCGAAGTTAACCCCGTATCTTTTTTTTTCCTTGTGTAAATCGGGCGAATAAAGGCCAAGAGACTTAAAAAAACGTACCCTGGACAGTGGTTTTTTTTTACCGGAGCTACACCCCAAAATGGTTGAGGACGCGGGCCAGATCCCTATTATGTCCGGGGTCAAAGCACACAGACCAAAGCACAACTGCAATAGGAACGATTAAGCACCTGTTCAACGAATCGCACGCGAAAACCACAGCGCCAGCAGAAAGCTCATGGGAAGCCATGCAGGCAAGACCCAAGCCACAGAACAGCAGCAAGGCCATACTGAAGCCCTCAGCCAGCAACACAAACCCCGTTTCTGATGCAACAAGGGCCATGTTAACGGTCCCATGGGGGCCCCGGGGGAAACCCACTCCCCCGTCACGTGATAGGGACTCGGGCCAGGGGGACCTCAGGAACCCCTCCAAAGAGACCCGGAAGATGACATCGAGGGCGTTCCTCACCGTTCGAACGGTCGCCGCCCGGGCACTACCACCGGAGCAATGGGCGAGGTGCGGGCCCCCGTATCTGACTGGGACCCCAAAAGGCCTCTACCCCCTGGGCCTAAGGACCAAAGGAAATTTTCCAAATTAAAAGCCAGATCCGGCGCGTTTTGGGGGGTTACTTTAGCGGTCCGGGCTCAAAGGACCCCATGGGCATACAGAAAGGGCCAAACCCCCCGGGGTCGCAGCTATTTGACTTAAAAATCTGGTCCAAAATCTGCAGCCAGATATGCCCCCAGGCAAAAGGGGAAGCGGGTGGTTAGGGCCCGCTTAATGCACTCGCTGCCCATTCTGTCGTGCTGGGGGGGCGCGGGGTTGACCGCAGACGGGGGAAATCCTATGGGAGGGGTAAAAGGTTCCCACGCATGGAGAGGTCGCTGGGGGCCCAAACCCGAAATCCCTGTACGGGGGGGCCGGAAGGCCCTGGGACTACAAAAACCAGGACCAAACCCCCCCCGGGAGGCGCCCCAAAGGGCCCGGGGACCCAACCCGGGAAAAAAGGAATGACCAAGATATTGTGTGCTGGAATGTGGGGGACCGGGACATATAGCGGCTCTGTCCCCCACGGGGACCCCATGGACGCTCTGCAACCCCCCGAGTTCCCTCTTTGCACACCCCGCGTGCAGCCTGTGTCAACCAATGGGAGAACCCCAGATGTGTAAACTTACAGTGAATGGAACAGTCCCCGAACGGGACCAGGGGTTTAGCACTCCATATCCCTCGCCCCCATATGTTTTGGTTCCCGGGAAAAAAAATTAGGGGTCACGTTTCCAGGGGACACAAGGTTTACCCAGGGGGCCCAGGTTAAACTTGAGACGGGCTGGGGTACCCTGTCAACAATTTGGAGTGGTGCAGGGTCTATTGCCGAGGATTGTGGCCGTGACTGCCTCTGTTCGGGGACCGGGGCGAAAACCGCTCTGCCAAGTCCCACACTGCCGGCCCAGGCCCTGGGGGAACTAGACAATTCCAGAGTTCCCTTTTTCATCCGGGTGGAATAATAGGAAGAGGTCTCAGGACAGCCTGTCCCCGGTTAAGGTATCTAGAAAAAATTTTGGTACCCCCCAACTTTCGGGACTGACCCTAAAAGGGGCCCCGGGAAATGTACGTTTCAACGGATACCCCATGTTGGGGGGCCCAGAGTCGTTTTCCGCATTTTGCCCTGAATCAAACCCGTTTTTACGATCACCAAAATCCGGGGTGAGGTGGTAGAGCATTTTTGGTTCCCCTCCCAAAGGCGATGGGCCGGATAGGGCCCACACCCCTGTGTTAGGGGCATTTGGGTCAGACAAAAGCTCGGAGGAACTCACTTTCTAGCCCGGGGTTACCCGGGAATTAGGGGTTTCTCCCAATCGTGCCCACCTCCAGGGCACATCCCCTTAGCACATTTCCGAAACCCCTGGTCCGCTACCCAAACATTTAGGCCCTTTTGATAGGGATAGCATGGGTCTGGTAGGCCATTGGTAAATCGCGAGAGGGCACCATACACCCGGGGCAGGGTTTTACCCACCCTACCCAAGGCCCTCCCCTCAAACCCCTCATCCCGTAATATGCACGGAGCTGTTCTAGCTTTCCCCGCACAGGAATTCCCAAGGAGATCTTAACGGATCAGGGGAAAACCATTTATGTCGAAAGGGAAGAGGGGGTGTGTAAGGGGTTTTTAAAGTTACCAGCTGCGCACTTCAGTCTACCATCCCAACCCGGGCGGGCTCTTGAGCTTTAACAAGACCCTAAGGGCCCTGCGGAAAGTTTTAGAAAGGAAGGGCGGGGGTTGGGGGCTGCCTCTTACCAAACCTTCTGTTCTCAAATTAAAAGGTACCCCATCCTCCACAGGGGTTTCTCACCCTTTTAGCTTTTTTTATGGGAGACTCCCAGAGGACTCTTTAAATTGGGCCAAGGAAAATTGGGGGGGGTGAGGCACCCCCCAAGGACGTTGTGGACATGTGGGCCCCAAATGCAAGAGAGGGGTTTCCCGGGTGCCATTTGTCAAGGGACATCTTCTTCAAGCACAAAAAGCCAGCCCATCTATAATAGGCCCAGGATAAGGGACTTTTAAAAACCCGGAGACAGGGGGGAAAATATATAGTACCCCACCATTGAAAGCAAATTTCCCCTTTTAATGGGGAGGGGCCCCCCCCGAAAAGTTGAAAAGGGGGAGGGAATTATAATCCCCACCCCCAGAAAAGGAAACCCTTTCAGATTTACCACTAAATTTGATAAAACCCTGGAAGGAAGAGAGCCTCCTGAGGGTTCTTGCTTTTTGGGGCCAAAAAAAAGGGGCCCACATAAACCTAAAAATCTCAGAGACCCTATCCCCCTCCCAAAAGCAACAAGTAGGAACTGCTCAGAAGAACGAACCTTTTTCACCCCATCCCCCGGGCCCTACCCATGTGAAGGCATGAATCCCACAACCCCCAAGTGAGTAAAAACCCGAAGCCCTTTGATCCCCAGGCCCCCGGGGGATCATTTCCAAAAAGTGAAAAATGCTGAACTAGGGGGGACGAGAGGGGCCAAGAGTGGGTGGTCCAGCCCCAAGTGCTAGGCCCAAAACCAAAAGGAGAATGGAGATTCTGCAACGATTTTCGCAGATCAATAAGTATCCACAGTGGATGCCTACCCAGCCCCGGGGAGAAATTAAACAGCATTAGGTCCCGAGGTAATTAGCACACTTACCTCACCAAGGGAAAATTTGGGAGATCCCCTCTCAAAAGGGAAACTAAAGGAAGACTCTTTTTTCTACCCATGGGTTATTTCACTATTCAAAGCCTTTTGGTTCAGGGACCCCCGCCACCTTTTAGAGGGCATGGACAAGTGCTGCGCCCCCATAGAAATTACACGGGCCCCCCTCCTAATGACATTTGGATCTTTTGTCATGACTGGGAAACCATTCGGAAAGTCCAGGCTGTAAGACCTTAAGGAAGGCGGGGTTTTCGATAAAACCCCAAAAAGTGTGCCCAGGATGGAGGAAACCAGATACCTTGGGGGACATAGTGGGGGAGGGAAATCAACCCCAAATGAATAAAGAAGGCGACCAAAATGGCCCCGCCCCCTCACCAAGAACAGTCAGGGTTTTCTTGGATTTTTGGGGTACTAAGACGTTTTTGTCCCCAATTTTTTCAGAAATAGCCGTTCCCCCTTACTGACTTTAACCAAGGGCACAATCAACGATGATAAAAGGTCCCCTGAGCAAGAGGCTTTTTCCCGAGCTCAAACAGGCCCCATGTAGCAACCAGTGTTTTAGCCCCGACTTTTCCCATGAATTTGTGGGCCAAACGATGCCTCTGAGGTGGATTTTGGGACCGTATGTCTCAATGAATGGGGGAAAGCACCCCGTTCTACCCAAGTAGGGAAATTTTCCCCAGAACGGAAATTATGCCCCAATTTAGAAAGAATGTGGCCATAAAGTTGGGGATTTTATTTCCCTCAATACACCTTTAAAAAAAAAATTCACTAGTGTCCCCATGCCCACCCATGTGGAGTGGGGGAAAAAAGGGGGAAAAATGCCCGGTTAACCCCCGGTTTTTTGCCCTGCAGGATTTTGATTCACAGTAAAAATAGGGGCCGGGGAAACGCAGGGAAAAGCAGATCCCTCTCAAAGTGCACAGTCTGGTGGCGACTTTTCCCAAACCCCCTTTGGCAAAGGGGGGGGGATGTGAGAAAACAGGTGCCGTTATGTGGGGCCCTACGTGCACCGAGGTTTTTTGATCTCGGGAAGTAAAAGCCGTTAGCCTACGTCAGTATCGATATGGTACGGCTTTTTTTTTGTTAGTATTAGCTGGAATAGCAGTCATCTGGGTCAGGGGTTTACTGGAGCAATTTTAAGAGCAGGGTGGTGATTGCTCCCCGGCATCCCGGCCGGTTTTTGAGGCCTACTTAAGGAAAAAAATTTGGAGAGGGTGGGGTGGTGGGGGTTCCATCAGAATTTCCTACGGGACAAGACGAGGAATTCAGCTGCAGCCCTTCCCCCACTGATACCACAAAACCCGACAGGTGGAAAAACACCTAAGAACTCTGGCTTACAGAGACTGGATTATCTACACGGGCTGTGTATTTGTTTTTGTGTTGGCTGAATTTTAAACCCGTATGCTTTTTTTTTCCCTTGGCGTAAATGTGGGCTGAATAAAGGCCCAAAAACTTAAAAACTACAATGTGAACCCGTGTTTTTTCACCGGGGGCTAACATCCCCACAATTGATATACACATGTTGACCAAAACACTTTATCTCTGAGACACAAAACCTGTTTCCCCCTTCTGAATGGTTGATGGCTTGACATTTTCCATATTTTTTACTTTTTATAATTGTTTGTACAGAAGAAGGAGGCAACTTCAGGTATCTGGAAATTGCATCCAAGGATAATCCAGACTTGTGCAAATCCACAATTAATTTCCAGATATCTTGGCTGGTTTCTTTAGACTTCCCCATGATGTTACACACAGAAGCAGTGTGTTTCTGGTGTGCATAAAAAAAAAACTACACAGGTGTGTCTCTAATTAACTCAGATGTTGTCAATAAACCAGAATCTTCCAAAGACATGACGTCATCATATGGTCTGTCCCAAATTGTTTAAAGGCATAGTTGTCTTAGTGTATGTAAACTTTTGACTGCAAAATAAGTACTACACTACAAAAGTACTACAAAAAACCCTTAAAAATTCACTCTCTCATTATTTGGAAAATATAAATAATTTTGGTAATCCTAACTGACCTTAAACGGGTAAGGTTTATTCTGATTTCATGTCAGATAGTGAGAAAAACCTGCATATGTGTCTTTTTATATAGTGTATGTAAACTTCTGGTTTCAACTGTATAGATCTAGTATTTTGTAATCATATGACTGTTATTTTCAAGGTATTACACTATCATACATAGATGAGCGAGTTTAAAAAAAAGCAAATTTGTCAGCATTGATTTTCATTATACAGTGTATAATATGGTGAAGTGATAGACAGGATCTATGTGGGATACGCGTAAAATTAGTGACAGGAACATAACTTTTTTTTCCTAATAATGCATGTGGCTTGAAAAATCTTGTGTGAACCCAGCCCTATTGAGCAAAAAGTAACACAAAAGGCCTGTGCAATGGATGTTTTAGAACCCTAGCAACACATCTGGTAAATGCCATACTGATCTATTATTCAGAGAGCCTCTGGCACGGAAGTCTCCGAGTCCTGTAGATATAGCAAAATACCATCCACATATAAATAAATCTGTCATTTTTGAAGCCAGAAACAAGTTCTTTTAAGGAGGAAGAGGAACGAATGCAAATAGCTAGTTGCTCCAACATTTTAACTTTAAAATAAATGGTAATGTGATACACTGACCTAAGTAGAAACAAATAACTTTTAGCAATAAATTGCTTACGTTGCTATTAACCCCTTAAGCCGAACGCCTGAAATGTAGTTACTGACCTGAACATTTTTTTTCGTTTTTGCCTTCTTGCGTTTAAACAAAAGTAACTTTTATATTTTTACAATGACGCTGTTGTATGGGCCTCGTTTTATTCGAGACAAGTTGTACTTGATGCGGGAATATTTTAAGTTCACTAATTGCAGTATTGTTTTTTTACACCATTAACATTTCACACTTAATAACTTGTTAGATTAATTCTACAGGTTATTACGGTCGTGTGGAGAACTGTTTTACTTTTTTTTTTTACACTTAGTATAGTATTAGCATATTCATATTACACAGACAGCTCTTGGGCCACTCTAGGTCCCAATGGCTGACTGTGCAGCCATTCCCCGGGCTCTGTCCGGTCACCAGGTGCTCCGATCACCCGACAGAGCAGGGAAAACCTTTGATTACACTGCGGTGACGATCCATGGCAATTAAAGGGTTAAAGCACCGGGGTGCGGAGGTTTCCTCTGCTCCCCGATGCTCGCAGGAGATGCTCTGGGATCGGGGCTGTGTAGTACAGCCCTGATCCCAGCGCATCTGCGGCGCTGGGTGCTGCAAAATCCGATTGCAGTGACGCCAAAAGACGTCGCTGCAGACCAACATACCGCACCAGCCGACGTCAAAAGTCGGTGGGCGGTCGTTAAGGAGTTAAAGTGTCTCATCATCATTATCCATCTTATACTTTGCTGTGTTACATATAATCTAATACATCTAATGTTTTGCTGCATTATGCCAGATCGTCGCTTCTGTGAAACTCCCATCATGATTAACTTCTGTATTCTGTTCTTATTAATGATGATGTTTATTTATAGTGTTGAGCGATTTTTATCGACAAAGTTGAAATCGGCAAGGTTTTTATGGTGATCGAAATTTCCAGATCATGCGATAATTAAGGTTAAAATCTGTGCATCATCTTATTAAGATCGCGCCATTTTCGGCGCTTCCCGTCATTTTGGCGGCCCGCAATTTAGATTACAGAATAGAGCAGGGTGAGATGTGTGTGCGACGTCATGACTGTGGATGTGTATGGTTGCGATTGGCTGGAAAAATCAATGACCTCGTTTTAAACATAGAACAGCCCTTCCTGTTCAGCCTTAGTGTCTCTCAGCGTCTCATAGGAATAGGACGTGCGCTCTGCTGTGGCCAAAACAGCTCAGCGAAATTAGTCTATTTCTGCACGAGAAACCCCTACTATTTGCTGTGATCCTTCCAAATTTAGTTAGATTAGAGATTTGAAGATTTTATGTAGTTAGCTAGGAATTTTAAAGCAGCATTCTACCGCTGTAAAGTCACGGGGGAAACAGGGGGGGCCCCGCGGGCGAACACAGACAAGCTCTATCTATAAAGAACACTGGATAAAGTTCACCAGACTTAGTGTAGACATTGCACTGCATATCTTTATTATTAACAGTTTGCTATTGAAATATTTCCTGGATATTGGGCAGCCTGAACTTATATTGGATACACATCATTTCTAGTAACTGCAGGTCTCCCTTTTTTAGGTGCAAAACTCCACTTTTAGTATCAGTATACATTTCAGATAGGTGTTTTATTTTCAATTTTACCCCTTCCACCCGTGTTGATATATCCACCTTGCAGGGTTTAAAATTTCATTCCAGCAATCTTGTAGTCAGCACAGGTTGTTTTTTTTGTCAAAAATACCGTGTATCATACGAAAACATAACAGATACATTTTTTGACTTTTGCGCACCCAGCTTTGTTCATTGGGGTGCATCATCCACGTAAATCTTAAAACAGCAATTCTATAGTCACCAAGGTAATTGAAAGGTGAAAAAAAATAGTGTATTTACAAAACTAAAGATACGTGTTTTTTATTTTTGCGCACCCAGCTTTGTCTTGCGCAGCACCCACTTAAATCTTAAAACAGCAATTCTATAGTCACACGGGTGAATTTTGAAAGGTGAAAAAAAATACCGTGTTTTATCGAAAAATAACAGATACGTGTTTTTTTGACTTTTGCGCACGCAGCTTTGTTCATTGACGCGCATCCACGTAAATCTTAAAACAGCAATTTATATCACCACAGGTGAATTGAAAGTGCAAAAAATACCGTGTATTATACGAAAATAAAAAGATCGGTTTTTGCTTTTTTTGCCCATCCAGATTTGTTGATAGACACCTTGCAGTTAAAATTTGAATCGAAATTTTTTTTTTTGATTAGGGGTTTGAGAATAGTGTTGATTTGCCGTCTTTTAATAAGAGACTTTCCAAAAACTATTCCTACCTTCTAAAATTTTTTATTTTCTGAACTGGAGCAAAATGAAAGGGGGGTAACGGCAAAGAGGGGGGGACAGGAGGAAGAGGGGGACGAGAGAAGGTGCTCCTTCCAGTGGCTGGCGAACCGCATGCCAGGGATGTCAGTTGCGGACCGTCAGGCCTTTTATCATGGGTCAGGGCCCTTTGAATCAAAGTAACAAAACAGCGTCACCAATCTGTCCTTCATGGTTAATGCAACCTGCATCTAGCATTTAACCTCCTGGTCCTCCCAGTCACGGCCACAAATGTCGTCATCAGATCATCAGCATCCGCCAACATGAAGCAGCCCAAATGTCAACTGTGTAACCACCATGTGGATAATCCATTGTCTGAAGACCTCTTTGATGACAAAATGCGGTTGGGGTCAGAAGGCATGTTAAAAGATAAAGAGGATGATTTAGTCTGCTCTGATGCCAGTTAATGATGCCATCAGTGGAGGTGAAGTAAGCCGGTCAATCGGAAAAAATCCCGGGCGGTGGGCAACGCCTTGCAGTGCCCCTCTAGTACCCCGCAGCTTCTGGATGCAGAAAGTCAGGACGACCAAGTCACCTGGTTGTGATGATGATGATGATGACGACTTTGGGCGGATCCATCCTGGTCTTTTCCGCAGAATTTGCTTGCGAGCGCTTCATCAGTGGACGAGGAGGAAGACAAATGGGGTAGTGTCAATAGGGTCCCGCCACAAAAAGGAGAGGGGTCGCAGAGTCCGTGATATGATTTCCGCCAGCCCGGTCAGCGCAACCCGCTCCTCGTTACGCGTCAAAAGGTCCGGATCTCAAGCTGGCCTCTTTGAGCAAGCTCTGATTCACCAGGTGTCATATGCGCCTTTGCGTAAAGATAAGTAGAGGCAAGACTTAAGTGGTTAACCACCACCAACATGTCTAGTCAATGCGCGAATGCATGAGTTGAAATGGAGGGAACACTTGGCCAAAAAAGGCCAGACCGACGCCGGGCCCCCAACCACAGGTCACACCCTCATCTCTCGCCATCCTCCTCCTCCGCCACACCAAGCGTTCCTACATCTGCCCATGTCTCTCAGAGACATGATCAGCGGATCAGCCTCCGCTTCAAGCCTCCACCCTCGCCCGAGTACCACAGCACCACCAGAGACCCATCCTACCCTCTCCTTCCCGCCAGTTTGACGACCTCATGCCGTACCAGCGCATCTAGCAGCTCAGCCTTCTGTCTTCCAGTTTGGGAAGCAGAAGAAAACAACTTTAACCCAAACCACCCAAAGCCAAAAGCCTGAATGTCGCGGCATTGCCCAGGCTTTTGGCCTTGGAAATGTTGCCATTTCCGTCTGGTGACCACGAGATGGGTTCTCACGTCAGGCCCAGCCTCCCCAATACCAGATTGCCTGCGAGGCAGCGCATTTTCTTGGCAGCTAAAAGCCGTCCCTGCCCTGGCCAGACCAGCGTCGTCATGCATAAAATTACAGCCGTTGTCTGCATCTGTGATTCCGAAAAAGTTCCATCTCACACCACCGAACAAACATTGGACCTAGGTGAAGCGACGGCCAAGGCAGCTATATGACTCTCTGTGACATCTCACTGGGTGAGCTGGGTGGATGTCCTTCTGGGGGTGACGGTGGGATTTCTCTTACCGCGCTACTGAGCGCACCTTGTGCATCCTTCAAATCCGCGCGGGATGTGGAGGCGGCTCTTTCCCCCCAAAGATCCTCTGCCTGGCATCCACGTGCCCAGAGACACCAGGCCGTGTTGAAATTAATCTGTCCTTGGAGACCGTCCCACTACACAGTGTCGAGTGGAGCTGTGACCTGGCTCTCCACAACGAGACCGAGCACTGGCTGGGTGACAAGAACCCTGTGCCGCACAGGTGGTGTGCGATAACGGGGCGAAATCTGCTGGCCTCCCTTAAGGCATCGGGACTCAGGCTGGAGCACAGATCCTCCATTTGCCTGGCACATGTCATGAACCTTTCGATCCAGCAAAATTTCTTCTCTAAGAGCTACCCAGGTCTCGACGCTCTCGAGCCTGCCTGGAGAAGGCTCCAAGGTCCCTGAGTTCTCCGCTACTTCCGCCGTCGCACCATGCTTCGTCCCGCCTGGCTTGCGTGCACGCGTCAGCTTCGCTCCCCGTTCAACCCGTCTCATTTTGTTGACGCATGGAAACACGCTGGTATTCACCTCACCACCAGAGCCTCCAGCGTTTGTGGGAGCACGCAAGCCATTAACGCAGTAACAAACATCGACACATGCCTGACAACATCGGTGCGACCTCGGGGTGTTTGAGCCAACCGAGAGAGTGGAGGCAGGTTAATAATCCTGCACCATCCTTGAGCCAGTTGTTGAAGACGCGCCACCAAAATGGTCATGGCGGAGCACGATGCATCCTTGTCAGCATGAGCATTGAGTGGTGATCTTACAGTTCTGGAACACGATCGTTGGAACCACTTTGAAACAACAGTCCCCGCCAGCGGACGGACACAGACTGCAGACGACAGGAGCCTTTCTACCTTCCTCAAATCCCAATGCCCGACAAGAGTTTCTATATTCATATAATTATCGGTCTTCATTAGGCGCATGTACACGGGTCCAGAGCTAGACAAGCGGCGGCACCTCTGCGCCTCAGGGTGCATCAATCTGGAGGCCCATTGTCAGGGCTGTGCTGAAGCTTAGTGCCGGAGGAAGCGGAGGGATGGAGGAGGAGGAGGAATTCCTACTGAAAACCAGACGTCCCGCTGTTGCCTTGGAAAGAGGTTGGCGTAGAATTTGAGGGCAGGATGGAGGAAGAAGAAGTTTGCTACAGTGCCGCCTCAACCCATAGGCTTGGGAACCTCCAAGGCTCCATCCTCTCACATAGTGCTTGGAAGGGTCCATTTTCCCCTCCAACATGATCCCCGGCCTTTAAAAGGGCCCTCCAAAAAAAAGAAAAAACAGTTACTGGGGCCCCCCCTCCTGGATCCCCGGGACAAAACCAAAAATCAGCACTTTTTCCCTTTCCCCCCACCCAAATAGAGAAATAAAAAAGGGAGGAAATTGGGGACCTGCTGATTTGATCAACTGGGGAAAACCCTTTTCGTCTGCTTTTACGTTTTCCCCCAAAAATGTCACGGGGGAAAACAAACACAAGCACCTGAAACAAAGAGTGGGAAAACAGCCGTAGCGGGAGCAGCAGACAAGGGGGCAGAAAACCTAAAGGGGTTTACCCGGCAATCTTTATTTACCACCTCACCAAAGCATGAAAAGCAGGGCAAACACCAAAAACACAGAGACCACTTAAGATCCCTGGGGCACGACTAAACTGCGTCTCAAAACCGATGTTTTTTGGAAAGTGTTCCCGGGCCCAATAGACTTCTTGGGGAACCAAAAAAAACGGGAAAGGGCCCCGACCGGGTTCGCCACACCAAAAGAGGGGTTTTCCTGCCCAGCAGGGGCCAGCGTCATATCTGAGCGGGTTTTATTAAAACCCTTTTAAAACACACTGAGGAGTCCCTTACAACAAACGCATCCGACTTTCCACAAAATAATGTGGTCCCTTTTACTTTTTATCAAGATGAATCAGGCATGGATCTCGGGGATGTTTTTGGCCCCCAATTGCCGTGGTCACTGATTAGTTACCAGTCTACTTCACATTTCCCCTCCAAACCCGAAATGGTTCCCCCCCCTTTAAAAAACTTAATTTTTTAAAAAGATCCCTTTTTTTTTCTGCCAAATTTTTTTTTCTAATTCCCCAAAAATTTATTTTTGGGTGGTTTTTTCTGTGGGGACTTAAAAAACCCCCAAAAGGTTTCATTTAAAAAAACCATATTCCAATTTTTCTCACTTTATCCCTTTTGAAAAATTTTTTCACATTGTCAAAGTTTTGGGGTCATGTTGCCTCACAATTTTTTTAAAAGTGGCTGAGAAGTCCCTATTTATAATTTTTTTGGGGCATGTTGCTGTGAGATACAGCAATAAACAATGGGCCTTTTGGGGAAAAAAAGTGGTTTTTTAATGGCATTTCCCTTCACAATTTTTTAACAAATGGCTGAAAAAAGCTCATTTTATAATTTTTTGGGGGGCCCTTTGGCTTGGGGATAAAAAACAAAAATCATGGGGCCTTTGGAAAAGAAATGTGGGGTTTTAAGGGGGCAAATTTCTCCCCCACAATTTTTAACAGTGGCCCGAAAACATAATTTTTAATTTTTTGGGTCAAATTTTCTGGGGAGATACAGCAATAATCTTGGGGCCTTTGGAACAGAAAAGTGGGGGCCCCTTTTAAGTGGCCAAATTTTCCTTTTTTCAATTTTTAAAAGTGGCCGAGAAGTCATTTTTATAAAATTTTTTGGGGGCAGCTGCTTTGAAAATGCGCAATACTACAGGTCCCCATTCTAAAAAAATGTTTTTTTTCTAACAGACAATTTGGGGTTTTTCACAATTGTCCAAAATTGCTCAAGGTCATGCTTTGAAAAAATTTTTTGGGGCATTTTGCTTTTGACATGCAGCTATTAAAACAGGTCCTAAATTCTAAAAAATTTTTTTTCAAACCCCGACATTTTTTTCTTCCCAAAATGGTCCAAATTTCTCAAGGGTTTAAAAGGTGCTTTTCAAAACAGAATAGGTAGGGGCACTTTTAAATAAACCCCATATTGCAAAAAGACTTGTTTTTGGAAAAAATCTCTTTTAAAAATACTATTCAATCCCTTTAAGAGAAAAAAAAAACCCCTTTAATACAATTAAAAAAGAAACAAAAGACAAGGTGTGGGTTCCCTCCGATTTAAAAAAAAGGTTTTCTAAAAATTTAAAAATACTAAAAAACCTTTTCATGTACAAAAATTAGAGTTAAAAAAAAATTTCCCTGAATTGTACAAGGGGGGTACAAAGGAAAAACTTAAACCCAAAAGTAAGGTTTTTCAGAGGACATGGAGTAAGGGCACAGACAGAGAACAAAGTACAAAAAACCATTTACCCCCCACACGTTTGAGTAAAATGAGAAAAAGAAAGCCCAAATAAAGGGCACCTGGGGGTAAAAGGAGCGTTAACCCCCCCATTTTTCCAAGTGAAGCTCAATTGGTTTCCCCAAATCATATGGGGGGGCAAGCGCTACCCAGGGAATTTGACCCGGAAAAGAGGAAGGCTGGAGTTTTTCACACTTTCCCCTTTTTCCCGGGACTCCCGCTTTCAGCACGGGCAGTTTTTTTTTGCTGGGATTTATCAGGGCAATTTTTAACCTGCCCTTTAATTAGATGCCCGGGGGCGGGCCAACCTGGGCTTTTTCACCGCCCCCCCCCACTGTAACTGCCGGGGCCCTGGGTCCCTGCTTTTTGGGCCCAGGACGGTTTAAAGTCAATTCCCAATTTAAACTAAAATGTTGGTTTTAAAAAAAACCCCCTTTTTTTTTTGGCACTTTTTAAATCTGGGGTTATGCAGGTTTGGGGGTTTATGCCGGGGGCCCGGGCAGGTATTTGTCCAATGTCCCCCGTAAACCCAAAAAAGGGGTTTTAAAGACTCCTTTTTTTCCCGGGACTTTTTAAATGTGGGGGTTTAAATTCAAGGGGGAAAGGGGGTCATGCTGGGGGGCCCAGGAAAAGGTTTTAGGGGCAATGTCCCGGGGGAAACTAAAAAAATTTTTTTTTAAAGACTCCTTTTTTTCCCGGGCCCTTTTTTAAATTTGGGGGTCATGCAGGTTTTGGGGGTCATTGGGTGTGGCCCCGGACAGGTTTTGTCCCAATTTTTCCATGAAACTAAAATGGTGGTTGAAAGGGCCCCCTTTTTCCCGCATTTTTAAATGTGGGGGGTCTTTAGGTTTGGGGGGTCATTTCTGCGTTTTTTCCCGGAAAAAGAGGATATTTCCCAAAGTCCCCCTTCAAGTAAAATGATGGGTTCATTTTCATACTGCCCTTTTGGGACTTTTTTAAATTTTTGGGTGATGGGGGTTTAAGGTCCCTGCCCGTTGGTACAAGACAGGGGTGTGAATGGTGTGTGCCCTTTTTTTTTTGGGCTCCTTTTGCCCCAAGTGTTGTTCCCCAAAATTAGCAAAGGGATCCATTTGACTGTTGTGGGGTGTTAATTGCGCTTCTCCAGCCCCGGTTTGGGTTTTTAAGTAAAGAAGGTGTTTTTTTTGCTCTCCCATAGGGCTTTAATGGGCATCGGAGATAAACGACTAAACGGGCTATCGATAACCTTAAACATGGGGGCCCGGGTTAAAACGACTATCGATTCAATGTCGATTGCCCCAACCCAAATTTTGCTAAACACTTTTTTATTAACTAACCAATTGTTTCCCAAAAGATAACACCGCTGTTTTAAAATTTTTGTTATGTTTTCACAATTAACTAGTTTGGGGTTTTAAGTCCCGACCTTTTGATTCCAACGACAGTTTGTTTTCATTAAAAGCATTCCCCCGTCTTTTTTGTGTTTAAATATCTCTCTCCCTTTTTTCTTTTACAAATTCATTGTCCTTTTTTAACCAATTTTTTGTCTCCTTGGGGTTTTTAAAGTTTTTTCAAAGAACTCCTGGCCCCCTGAAAATTTTTTTCTCGGGTTTTTTTTTATTTTTATTTGTGTTATTAGCGCTTTATTTTTTTCCCTTTTTTTTGAATGCACCCGTTTTGAAAAAAATGTTACCATTGAATTTTTGGGAAACACTTTCAAATCAGACTTTACCCCCGCCAACTTTGTACCCAACAAATTTTAAACCCTTATGGTTAAACCTTTAGATGTCGAAAATGGCAGCCTTTGGGCGGTTTTTTCTTTAAAGTTTTTTTTTCCATCCCAAAGAAAAACTTGCCAAAAATTTCCCGTTGGTTTTCTTCTGGGAAAAGGAAAAAGAGAGAAAACTTTTATTTTTTAAAGAAAAACTGTTTTCCATAGTTTCCCCCAACAGAAATTGATTGCCCTATTTTTATTACTTTATAATAAACACACAGCATGCTGATCTTACAGCTATTTAAAAGGGCAAACCCCAAAATTTAAATTTAAAATTCTTTTGTCTTTATTTTAAGGTCTATTTGTTTTACGATGGAGAATGACTTCATCTCAGAATATTCTTCTGTCATCAGGGACAGATTTCTATTTATCAGAAAGAAGAACAGAACTTAAAGAACCTGCATTCATTACTGTGGAGTGAATAATATTACCATGAAAAGTAAGTATTCATTCCTATGGATCTCTCAGTTGTTTGATTGTATTACGAGGGACATTTTCCTTCAAGTTGGATTTGTGTGAGGTCTGCAATCTAATTTGAATCAAGCAGAGAGACAAATGCATATCTGCCCTTAATACTTAGAATGGACACTGTGTATTCTTGATGATGTCATTTGGTTTCTGCAATGCTCCTACTGTTTTTAACAATTTTAGGATGACATCTATAGGGATGTTCTGTATCAATCAATATGAAGACCCATCAACTGAATGTTCACTCTGTCTTGTTGCTATTTCATAAAAATTCCTGTTATGTCAATCTAGATATATGTCTATTTGAGAAACAAGAACTTTCTGTCCTGTGTTACATAATTTTCCTAAGTACTTTGCCTGCAACCTGTATCTCAGGTCCTTTTAAGGGTATGTTCACACGGCGTCTTGCGGCACGTACCTGTGCGCGGCACAAAACATTGTATGTTTAGAAGAATGCACTGATCAGTGCGTTCTTCTAAAGCACAAGGGGGCAGCCCCATCCACTTTCAAAATCCCTTCCGCATGTACGTCGGAAAGAAGTGACATGTCACTTCTTTCTGCCGGCGTTCAATACGCAGCAGGGAAGAGAGCAGGTAATCAGGACGTATTTCGCATTGCAGAGCAATTACACCCCGAAATGCATCCTAAAAGATGCTGTGTGAACATAGCTTAAGGGTTCCTTGGCTTTGCCAGTTATTATTGTCAGTTTATCTGGGACATCTTTCAAGTTCTTTCACCCCAAACTGAGCTAAATTAGATAAAAGAGAATTCCTAAGATTGTCCAACTTCCACAAGACTTTTGTCTGAAAAAACATTTTTCTGGAAATAAATACCTTTATGATTTTTTTCTGTAAAAATATCCTGTGTCACAGAACAAAATTACACTATTAATGATAAAGAATTTCCTGAGGCGATCTAGATTAACATACGAATTTGGGATATGGCCAGTGTGCCTTTTTTGTCTCACAAATTTACCTTATCCTTGCATATCATCCAGCAGGGAATTGTAAAATGGGCAGCTTTATGGGTTTTCTTATACCTCTGACTCTTCCTCTGATCACCCAACACATTCCATCGGCCCAAACTGTATTCTTGTCTTCACTAATGTTTCTCTTGAAGTGCTCCCTAGAGGATGATTTTTTTTTTACATTTCCTGACATCCAGGGGATTATTTTAGGATCACAGGTCATCCGAGAGTGAAGAACACACTGTGAACTATTATCCCACTTCTGTTGGTGGCCAGGCAAGACATCAATTATTTTCTCTTGCACCATACGCACTCAGTTTTAACTATGAAGACAGGCAGGACTGTTTTTTCCAGGTGGGGGAGATGGGCATCTGTCCAGGACACTGCTCACCTTAGGAGGAGTTCATTACCATTCCTGCCTTCCCAATTATATATACAATGCTCAATGAGTGCTATATATACAGATCATCATTGCAGGCGTCGTACCAAACAATTCTACTTTGGTTTCATCTGGCCATATGACATTCTTCCAATAATCTTCAGTATCATCTCTAGCAAACTTCAGATGGGCCCGGACATGTACTGGCTTAAGCAGGGGGACACGTCTGGCACTGCAGGATCTGAGTCCCTAGCAGTGTAATGTGTTATTGATGGTAGCCTTTGTTACGTTGGTCCCAGCTCTCTGCAGGTCATTCACTAGATCCCCCTGTGCGGTTCTGGGATTTTTTCTCACTGTTCTTGTAATCATTTTGACCTCACTGGGTGAGATCTTGAGTGGAGCCCCAGATTGAGGGAGATTATTAGTGGTCTTGTATATCTTCCATTATCTAATTATTGCTTCCACAGTTGATTTCTTCACACCTAGCTGCTTGCCTATTGCAAATTCAGTCTTCCCAGCCTGGTGCAGGGCTACAATTTTGTTTCTGGTGTCCTTCGACAGATCTTCGGTCTTCACCATAGTGAAGTTTGGAGTGTGACTGTTTGAGGTTGGGACAGGTGTCTTTTATACTGATAACAAGTACAAATAGGTGCCATTACTACAGGTAATGAGTAGAGGACAGAGGAACCTCTTAAAGAAGAAGATACAGGTCTGTGAGAGCCAGAAATCTTGCTTGTTTGTAGCTGATCAAATACTTATTTTCCACCATAATTTGCAAATAAATTCTTTCCAAATCAGACAATGTGATTTTCGGGATTTGTTTTCTCATTTTGCCTGTCATAGTTGAGGTCGACCTATGATGTCAATTACAGGCCTCTCTCATCTTTTTAAGTGGATGAACTTGCACAATTGGTGGCTGACTAAATACTTTTTTCCCCACTGTATATTCTCAGTCCCGATCACGTGTTCAAAGACACACCACCGCAGATCTGAGATGCTGTGTTGGGCCTTTTCAAAGTGCTGGGCAACTGTACTTTCCTTAAACTTTTTAGTGAGGTACCTCCTGTCACTCCAGGTTGTTAAGAATCTAATTTTTCTGCCTATATAAACATATTGCATATGTAATGCTCCTTGAAGATTTTCCAACATAGGCTTTGCCACAAAGACATTTTAATAGACAAATGACCTGTTTACTGTCACAGGTATGAAACCGTTTAATGTTAATATTCATACCTTTTGATGGATGTGTGATGCATGACCCTTTTATGATAGACAGTTCTAACAATTTAAACAGGGAAAGGTTCCATTGCGATTATTTGACAATCTACTTGGTCTAGACTTTGGATGTATTTTTATATCAAAAGATGTTATTTGGTTTCCTATAGTGCATCCCTTTCAGTAAACACATCAAGGAACTTCCCGAAACAGTTTGCCATGCTCTATATCACTGGCAAGGATTGTTTGACAAGATTACTATGCGAATGAAAAACACTCATAAACAGACACTTATCAGATTTTGTTTTTTTGCAGGGCAGTAGGAACCTATTTTCTACTTTTTTGTACCATATACAGTATCTCACAAAAGTACACCCCTCACATTTTTATAAATATTGTTTATGTAATAGTTTAATTTTGGTGTTCCATCAAATTAACAGTGTCATGTAAGTTGTTAATGTCACAAGGTCTCGTGTGAATGGGTACCTTAAGGCAAAGAGAATCTGAGGATCTGATAAAAGAATTGTTGCTCTACATAAAGATAGCCTAGTCTATAAGAAGATTGTCACGACTTTGAATCTGAGCTGCAGCACAGTGCCCAAGATCATACAGCAGTTTAACAAAACAGGTTCCACTCAGAACAGGCCTCACCATGGTTGACCAAAGAATTTGAGTGCACGTGCTTCAGCGTCCTATCTAAAGATTGTCAAAACAAACATATGAATGCTGCCAGCATTGATGCAGAGGTTAAAGAGGTGGAGCATCAGCCTCTCAATGCTCAGACCATTAATTTTTTCTGCATGGCAGTCGTCTCAGAAGAAAGCCTCTTTTAAAGATGATGCACAAGAAAGTCCACAAACAGTTTGCTGAAGACAAGCAGACTAAGCTTGTGGATTACTGAAATCATGTCCTCTGATCTGATTAGACCAAGATAAACTTACTTGGTTCAGATGGTGTCAAGTGTGTGTGATGGCAACCGGGTGAAGAGTACAAAGTGTGCTTTGCTTGTCAAGCATGGTGGTAGGAGTGTCATGGTTTGGTTCTGCATGAGTGCTGCCAGCTGTGGGGAGCTACAATTCATTGACAGAACCATGAATTATATGTATTATACTGTGGCTTTTTTGCATACTGGTGTGAACTTGTACCTATTTAAGGTGCAGTTTTTCTATCATTCAGTTGTTCCCCTAGTGTAGGGGTGTGTGAGCTTTTGCTCACTAGTTATCTGCACTGTTATATATTTTCCAAGTAGCACAGGGGCTTGTGTTGCCTCCTACTGAGTTTAGTCTTTAGTACAGCCATTGAGCTGTAAGAATGGCTTTGCGGTTGTATTTATGAGTAAATAATGTCCCATTTTTCTGTGAATGCCAACATTTATTGTGACATACTGAAGCAGAGCATGATCCTCTGCCTGTGGAAACTGTGAAACTGCTGTACAAAACAGAGCAAATACCGGTCAGATAATCCAACCGGTATTTGCTCTTTGCCATGGGGATGAGCCCAAACAGTGTTATTTGGTAAATGTATGACCCTTATTTAGAAGTTTTTGTAGCTTTTTGCATATTCAGGCACTGATTAATAATGATGAAACGTGTCGCAGCATGGCGCAACATGCTAATGGGGGGAAAAAATGTTTCACCCTACCTGAGTGCAGTTTAGCCTAGAAACAGCCCTTCAGACAAGCATTGCAGGGTCTTCTCTTCAAGCAGTTCTTTAGAACCCACAGTATGCCAATGCTCATCAAGATAATTAGTTGAAAGCTTTACCCTGTACTACGTTTTCCCATGACAACCATATCTATATTTTGTTCTGTTAGTCTACTTTTTAGATGGCCAATTCCCTATGTTGCCTTATCTAATAACTACACAGTCTCAAGTACCAAATATTGTGGTCATCTGTAAGAATTTCCAGGATATTTGGTCAGAGGTTTATAGTAATTTACAATTTACTGGTGTCAAGGCCAAGAGACAAACATTGATGTCCTAGCCCCTTAATATTTTCTGGGGACTAAATCTGGTTTTCTATAAAGAAGGCTTGGTTGAAAGGCCCTTTTTAATAAGTTTGCTTCTTATTTTATTAGATCCTTTCAGCTTTTTTATCTGAATTTGCCTTCTTGCTACTACTTGCCTATGGTTTCAATACCTTTAGTCATAAAGAATTTTTTTACCAAGATCAAGATGCTTTCTGCTTTTACTCTTGAGTCTTCTGAAAAACCTTTTGTTCTGATCCATGCTCTGACCTTTGGCCTGTAATATTGTGATTTCTCTCCTGGAAACTACTTTTGGGAACTCATCCCAACAATGCTACTGCTTCTCCAATCATTGACTATTCAGTGGACTGCAGCCAGAGAAACTTACATAAAAGTCTATACAACCTTGCAGGGGTTAAGGGTGAAGAACAGGGAGATTTGCACCCCAGTCTAGTCCATTCCAAACTGACTTTGGGTTAGAGAATATGCAACTCCAGTGAGAAAATGTAACAACAGTTTTAGAAGCATAGTCATTGACAGTTCTGAAAATGAAGAAAATATCTAAAGATATCATACACTAAGTACACATATAGGCTCTGGATATACAGAATGTTTAGACAATTTATAAACAATGATCACCTGTAAACTTTAACCAGATGTTTAACTAAATCTTTTTAAGCTCACTGTTGGAATTCTACAAAATCTAACAGAAAAAAAACACTGCATGCCTTCTTATAAAAATAAAGTAATGTAAAGGTATAGTAAATGTCCTCTATGAAGTTTTATATCAGCTTCATATACAAATAGAGACAGAATATAGCAGTAAGCACTGATGAATTTTATAGAGCTTGTCAAGTGATTAAAAAAATTTAAAATGTCTTGTCTAAGTCTATTTTGTGAGTTTTTGTGCTACATATAGTGACTTTGTTTTGTAGTCATGCAGCAACCTTTTCTGTTCGGAAGTGGTTTACCTTTGACCTTTAAAACTAAAAGTCCCAGGATTTTTGCTGTGCTTTGTCTTCCGCTCTATCTCAGTCTCAGCATGCCCCCTGTTTCCTACATAATGCTGTAGTCTTAGGAGGCAGGAGCAAAGCGGTATGTGTTAAAAAAATGCTCTCCCCATGTCATCTCTTGGGCTTGACACAGAGCTTTTTCCTGTGTGTTGAGACATAGACAACTATTGAGTAACTTTGGGAGAGATAATATTGAGAAAATAATTTGTTTCCACTGGGCAACCTGTTTAAAAACTCTTACAGAGAAGAAGTACTCTTGATTAAGGCAAAACTGTAATCTGGTGTACTTTTGACCTAAACGAGAACAGAACATTTATATGCAATTATAAATTTAACTCGATGCACTTCTGTCAATGTGTAGATTGAATATGTACTTCTTACCAAGCAGGAGATCAAAGGTAAATTACCTTCTCATAAAAGATTACTATCATGAGATGATTCTCACATCACACCTTTGTGTTTCATTTACCAGTCATTCATATCTGCTTTTATGTCTTTACTTTGATAAATTTATTGATCAGCATCTGTGCAGCAATTTATTTTAATTGATCTGAAGTTTAACTGTAGATTTATAAGTAATTTCTGACAAAAGCTCAAGTAATGTATAGCTTGTTGACATGGCGTAATCTTCATGCATATTGTAATATATTACTTCAGAATAGAGGTAAAAAACACTTGTAACACATGTGTACCAATGCTGGTTGGCACAAGATGAAAGAATTTGGTTTTACCTTTAGCAGTCGCCTTACCAGGGTCCTATTAGTTGTTCCTAGTACACAGGTAACCCCAGCACTGAAGCATAGATAACGGTAGTCAAATAAGCAGGCACAGAGAACATTAATGCAAAGAGTATATCAAATACTAAATTAAAGAGGGGAATACTAATAGATCACAGTGTTTTCAGGATGACAAGACAGGCAATGGCAGATGTACAGATGATGGTGATACCATGAATTAACACAGTCTGGATAAAGAGCAAGTACTAACCCTGACACAAACAAGAGGACTCTAGTACCCAGAGGCAACAAAGGCTGGTGTTACGGATGTGGTAGTGGATCCACTGGACCACCACAAGCGATGATGTAAGCCACGCCAGGGGAACGGAATCTAAGTAGGTCCGGTTTTCACCAGAGCCCGCCGCAAAGCGGGATGGACTTGCTGCGGCGGATTACTACCAGGTCGCTACCCCTGACGTGACTTGCTTGCGGTGGCAGCCGAGGTGTTGCGTGGTACAAAATTGTGAAGCAGGCTCGTAGTCGGGGACAGGCAGAAGGTCAGGACAGGCGGCAATGGTTCGTGGTCAAGGGACGGAGGCAGAAGGTACGGTACACAGTAAACGGAACAAGACACTTTAGGAACGCTTCCTCTCCAGGCACAAGGCACTATCGATTCGGCAAAGGTGCTGGGGAAGAGGCAGGGCTAAAATAGGGACCGTGCCCGGTGAAAACCAATCACCGGCGCACTGTCCCTTTAAATTTCCCGGCAGTGCCGCGCGCGCACTAGAGGGCGCGCGTGCACCCGGCCGGCAGCAGGAGCGCGCGCCAGGACGGGACCAGGAGCGTGGACGGGTAAGTGTTCCCCAGACGTGCCGGGGTGTCCGCGGCCCGAGTTTCGGGCCGCGGCACCGGCCGCAGCAGGAGGTGCTGCGGCGTTGCGGGTGTGCCTGCGACCTGACACGAGGGTCGCAGGGACACCCGTAACAGCTGGTACCATAAGCAAACACTGAAGGTGTCAGGGCTAGGCTGCACTCAGGCTGCAGGGATCTACAGGCTGCAGCAGCTGATTTGCAACCCCACCCTGATACTCTTGCTGCTGGCAGCTCTGTGTGTGACAGACGCCCAGCCAATGGGGGCCCCCCCCCCCGGGGGCCCCGCTCCAATCAGCACAGGGGCGGTATCCGGGGAAACCTATTTAAACTCCCTAAAGGCTGAGTCCACGCCTGTGATATTTTTCCTGGCTGCCTATTACCTGTACTATTTTGTTCTGCTTACCTGTGTACCTGACCTCGGCTTGTTCTCCTGACCCCGGCTTGTCTTCTGATCTTGTACCTTGCTCCCGTTTGACTTTTGACCCCGGCTTGTTTACGTTTATCCCTCTGGTTCTGATTTGTGGCTTTGGCGTTCCTATTTGGTATTGACCCACATGTCTAGAACCTGCACTTTCCCTCCTGACAGCCCCACACTTTAGCACCGCTGGGACTGTCGCCCAGTTGCCCGTCTGCCGAAAGGGCAGCACGTCAAGCAGGGCAGGGACAGTGGCCTGGTTCCAGTCAGGCTTCCGCACTGCCACCTCCCTTGACTTGACAGAAGGAACCTAATGAATGCAAGAACTATAGGAGAAAACAAGCTAACTAGGAGAACTTCACAAAGCAAGACTAAACAGAACGAATCATACAAATAACCAAGACTCTAGATAACGAAACACAAAAAACTTAGCAGGTTACAAGAATCTTTTAGGACAAACAACATAATCTGTACCATGCTGTCAGAACTAGGTGTATCAACCAGCGGCAGGCCCGGACCTCCCATAGGGCAAACCGGGCATATGCCCGGCAGGCCGCTGGGGTCCGGGCCGCAGCACCGGCTCGGAGCGCCCGCCGAGGGGGCCGGTGGTTCCCTCCCGGCGGGCCCTGAGTGCCGGCGCACGCACAGGGGGCGCACTGGTCGCATCTTCGAACGGACCCCTGTGCTAGGGGGCCGACAGGCCCCCCTCGCTGCACGTCTGGGTCACCGACCCAGCCATGCAGCAGCCATCACGGAGGCCGCCCGCCAGCACCGCGGGTGCACGCAGCCGCCGAGCTGAACAGCCCTGCCTGGCTATAATACTTGCCCCATACTGCCCTGCCTGGCAATATACCTATACAGCCCCATACAGCCCTGCCTTGCTATATACTGCCCTTACTGCCCTGCTGGTTTATATACTGTCCCCCAAACGCCCTGCTTGCTTATATACACCACCTACTGACCTGCCGGTTATATACTTCCCAAACTGCCTGCCTGGTTATATACTGCCCCAAACAGCCCTGCCTGGCTATAACTGCCCACACTGCCCTGCCAGTTATATACTGCCCCATACTTGCCCTGCATGCTTAAAAAATAAAAAATATATACGACCCATACTGGCCCTCTCCTGGCTCTATACTAGCCCTGCTGCCTACCTATATACTGCCCTGCCTAACCTATTATCCCCGGCCCTGTTATATACTGGCCCTGCCTGGCTACATACTACTGCCTGCATTGCTACATAATGGCCCCTGCCAGGCTATATTACTTGGCCCTACCTGGCTAATTACTTAGGGCAGCCAGCAGTCCCTAACTAACTGGCCTAATTAACTGGGGGCATCCCTGCTAACTGGCTAATTAAACTAACTACTGGGGGCAGCCCTACTAACCTGGCTTGTATACTGGGGGCAGCCCTAGCCAAACTATCTTTCTAATTACTCCTGGGGGCAGCCCTAGCTAACTGGCTAATTACTAGGGCAGCCCTAGCTAACTGCTTGTACGGGGCAGCCCCAGCTACCTGGCAAGTTAAGGGGGCAGCCCCCAGCTACCTGGCTAGTTTTTACTGGTGGCAGCCCCAGCAACCCTGGCTAGTAACTGGGGCAAAGCCCCAGCTACCTGGCGAGTTACTGTGGCAGCCCCAGCTACCAGGCTAGTTACTGTACTGCATCCCCATCTACCCTGGCTAGTTACTGGGGGTAAGGCCCTGTCTACCTACCAAAATTAAGGAGGAAGGCTCTGATTTTACCTACCTACAGGGGTCTACCTATTTACAAGCCACTTATCTGACATTTTTTAATTTCTAATATTTAGGGTCTAACATATGCTGTCTGGGGAATTATAGAAACTGCTGGAAAAGAGAGGAGCCAAAGATGTATTTGTGGTGAAATTCTAACAGGACGAGTAGTGACCCGTGAGAAGAAGACACTGCATGCTGTACCGACAGAGAAAGTAAAGGAAAAGGAACAACTCACAGGGAAGAACATCATGGAGGTTTGGCCAGAAGGAAAAGAAAGGAGAAGAGAACAACTCCGCAACAGAGATGACGTCCTCCTGTGAGTCCCTGGCTGTCATGGGGGGTCATTTTTACTTCTGTGTTGAATACAGTGCTGTATGTCATGTGTTGACCTGACTACTTGGTGATGTGATTGGTGGGTTTATTTTTTTTTTTTTTGTTAAGTTATGCTGGTGCTATATGTATGTCAGTGTGGGCTTGTCCCGGATTGTAAAGCAAGTGCACACATGACTCTGTGACAATCGTTTCTCTGACCACTGTTTTTTTTTTCTTTCTTGAGTGTAGCAGTTTCACATGGACAGTTTTGGTGCATTTTTGATGCATTTTTTTGTGTTGGCATAGATGATGTGGAAAATGTACAGCATTAACTGCTCTGCCTTTTTTTTTGCACAAAAACGCCCCAAAAAAAAACCATCAAAAATGCACCAAAAAACACACCATGTGATAGACCTAATAGAGGTTGGTTTATTTAGAAGTGGCAGGTGCGAGAACACGGCAATTTTTAAGCGGATATTGTATGTGGCTGGTGGGGGCTTAGTTTCCAGGCTGAATTTTTATTCCCAGGTCTGGCCCTTGACCAGCGGTACAGTATACACTATCACGGTGACACCGGCAGTATTTGGGGAGCCCTCGTGTGGACATCGGGAGTGTAGATGGTAAGCTACTCCGCGGTGGCAGGACAGGGAACACAATATAGACCGAGGTGATGGTTACAGCAGGTTATTGTAATAACACTGAACGCACAGGGTGAATGCAAGTTAACACAGGTAAACTGGTGCAGCAGCAATAATGAGCCAGGAGTCAGGATCCTAGGAAGAACACCAACGAACTGACAGTGAGGCAAGGGCAGGAAGTTCCATTTAACACAGTGGGTCACAGTCATAGAACAGGTAATTAGCATACTGTCCCCTATTACATAGCACGCACAGGATGCCACCAGACAGGAGCGAGGAATAGGTGAGCTGATTCTGCCACTACAGCCGCTTCCCTCAGTGGGGACAGGAGCTGGGCCAGGTAAGAATACAGCAAGAGCCCAGAAACGGGCACAGAGGCGAGCAGGAGTTAGTTAGTGTTAGGAGTCGTTCTGTCCTTTTAAGACTGTTTTTCAAGCCTTTGCTTAACCTTTGCCTGAGGGTTGGAAGCAGAGGCAATCTGAATTCTGCACCCTGAATCCAATCAATAGCTGAGACCAGGGTTTTAAAGCATTCCTGACTGTGAACCTCAGTCTAGATTATTTCCTTATCCTATTTTCCACTTGGCTACCCGCAGTTTTGAGAGTATTTTCTATTTGTTGACCTTGGCCCTGTTGTCTTGGTCTTATCTATGCCTCCTTGAATGTTGGTATAAACTCTGCTAGCCTGACCTCATTTGTATGTTCTGTGTTTTGTCCAGTATTACTCTGTTCTTCTTAGTTTGTCCCTGTCTATGTTCTCCATTCCCGCTTGTCCTTCCAACACCTCTGTGGTGAGGCAACCTCGGTCCTCTAGTAGCCAAGCCCATCCTGTTTTTGTGACAGGCCTGGAGAAAAAGCCCTAATTGAGCCCTAGACTCAGCCTTCCTTGAAGGTGACGATTACAGATAGCAGATTTTGAGTGGGTTCCTGTTTGTTCTGACTTTTTTTTCTGTATTGGATTGTTGTTTGGAAATTCCCCACTCAGGAAATTAATTGATCATATCCTTAACATTTCAGCCTGATTTTTCTCTCCCAGAAGTGTTTGAGTTGGTTATATAGCAACTGCCTCACATGTGATCCTAATAAGAAGAAACAGCAAAAGTAGATGAACCTGGATAGTCATTAGTGCCACAGCCCCCAAACCTGATTAGGTATCCTGCTGGGTTCAGTATATAACTGCGAGTGCACAAAATAGCTGTTGACTATGCAGAAGAGTATATAATCCACCAACAAAAAGGGCTATGAGCACATGGCTTGAGTACCATAAAAGTAGACAAACTTAATAGCTCATAAAAATGCCAGTATTGCAATGAAACCTTGTAACACAATGGACCAATGAAACAGAAAGGACCTGCTTACTTAACATTAACCCCATACTCTACAGCATATGTATATTGTAGTGATATTAAAGTTGTAGATGCATGTGTCTTAAATATATATTAAATTATCTACTACTACATGGACATTAGCAAATACACATACCCAGGGCCGCCATCAGAAATTTCAGGGCCCCATACAGTTGAAGCATCTGGGACCCCTGTCCACCCTCTGCCAACCCCATCACTCCCCGCCCCCCCTCCAGACACAGCCCGCCCCCCCCCCCCCAGCCTCCACACACAGGACTCCCCCATTAGCCCGACACACAGCCCCCCCACCGCTCACACAGCCCCCCCAGACCTCCAAGACTCACCACACAGACCCCCCCATAGTCCTTCAACACACAGCCCTCACATACAGGGCCCCCTACATCCTCACACACAGGCCCCCTAGCCTCACACACAACCCCCCCAGACTCACACACAGGACCTCCCATAGCCTCACACACAGGACCCCACAGCCTCAAACACACAGCCCCCCCCACAGCCTCACACACAGAGCCCCCCCCCAGCCTCACACACAGGCACCCCCAGCCTCATACACATCCCCCCAGCCTCACACACAGCCCCCCCCCCCCAGACTCACACACACTCAGGACACCCCATAGCCCGCACACACAGCCTCACATAACAGGCCCCACCCAGCCACACATAAATAGCCCCACTCCCCAGCCTCACACACACATCCCCCATCCTCACACACAGCCCCATCAGCCTCACACCCAGCCTCACACACAGCACGCCGCACAGCCTCACACACACAGCCCCCCCCCCAGACTCACACACAGGACCCCCATAGCCTCACACACAGCCCCCCCCCCCCCAGCCTCACTCACACAGGCCCCCCCTCCAGACACATACACCAGGACCACCCATAGCCTCACACACAGCCTCACATATAGGCCCCCATAGCCTCACACACAGGCCGCCCCAGCCTCACACACAGCCCACCAACAGCCTCACTCACAGCCCCCCACTGCCTCACACACACAGACCCACCCACAGCCTCACACACAGCCCACCCAGCCTCACATAGCCCCCCCCACAGCCTCACACACTGCCCCCCCACAGCCTCACACACACAGCACCCCCCACAGACTCACTCACAGCCCCCCCAACCTCACACACAGGCCCCCCCAGCCTCACACACACAGGCCCCCCGCCTCACACACAGCCTCACACACCCCCCGCAGCCCTCCCCACAGCCCCCCCGCCTCATACACAGCCCCCCCACAGCCTCACACACAGCCCTCCCCACCTCAACACCACCCGAGCCTCACCACACACCTCCCACAGCCCCTCACATCACACACAGCAAAACCACCCACACACTCACACCAAACGGGCCCCCCCACAGCCTAACACAAAGCCCCCCACAGCCTCACACACACACACAGCCCCCCTCCCCTCCCACAAGCCCCACACGCCCCCCACCACACACACACATCCCCCCTCACCTCACACACAACGGGCCCCCCCCCAGCCCCAGGGGGGGGTCGCTGGGGCAGAGAGTTGGCTTCAGTGGGGCCCCACATTAACCAGCGGTGTAGAGGAGGGGTGCCGTGCTCTGACTCTCAGGACTGCTCTTTACTTACAGCAGCAGCGTCTCTCACCTCGTTCCAGTTCTCCTATGTCTCCTGTGATTGGAGTCGGCCCCTCCTCTGTCTCTGCGGACAGGAGTCACTGAAGCCCGGTCCACAGGTAGGAGAGGAGGGACCAACTCCGATCACAGGAGCTGCTGGAGAACTGAAAGAAAGTGACAGACGCTGCAGCTGTAGTAACATACAGAGCAGTCACTGCTGTGATCGGGGCGCGGCCCCCTCCTCACACGCTGAGCTGCACTGGCCCCTGCGGACGGTCAGGAGTGCCGCAGGGCCCATGTACAGGCTGACCATATTATGAAACGAGAGGGCCTGCTTGCCGCGGGACCCCCTGTTTTCACACCGGGCCCGGTACACATCATACCACCCTGTACTGGCTGTACAGCGGCCCTGCACATACCCATACCAATATAGGTAAACATAGATGTAAATTTTGACCACTGCACAAACCAATGCAGACAAACAACAAGAAAGGGAGCTTCCAATAACACAGGGAAGTTCAAACAACAACTAAGGGAGATTCCACTAATACACTGTAAGAAGATCATTGTGATAGTTCATTCCAATAGAGAATCTCATATTTAGAGTGAGGATCCAATGTCTTTTTAATGAGAGTTTTCTTTTTCCAATCTCCCCCTTTTATTGGTTTTAATATTTGCTCAATTGCAAAATAAGAGAAGTGTTTTCTATGAAATATTTGGCCACGGCCAACGTGTTGTCATGTTTATATTATAAATTGACAATATGTTTAGCTATTCTTATTTTACTTTTTCTAGTGGTACATTCCACATAAAAAATGTCACAATTTTGGCACTGTATGAAAAAAAATGTAATAGTTTGTATTGCAATTGAGAAATCCTTTTACTGTGAATTTTTTACTTTATCCGTAGCAAAGAAATCCTTTTTCTTATTAACAACATATCAACATACATTACACCTGTTGCCTCTGCATCTAAAAGAAACCTGTTTGAAATAACCAAGTTTTATGCTCCTGCTGAGTGCTAGAAAAATAGCTTGGAGATTATACATCTCCAAAGCTGCGATTTCGCTTTGGAACACAGAGTACTCCCTGACTAATTATTTTGGACAAAATATCATCTTGATGTAGAACAGGTAGATACTTCAAGAATTTTTTTTTAACTGTATTGTAGTCACAGCTGTTACACCATTGGTTATAAAGAGTGGACTATTGTGACAACCTTATGCTAGAAGTGCTCACCAATAAAGAATACTCTCCTGGTATCTTTTATGGTATACAACCATCATGTTCATGGATCACATGATGATGCAGCCAATTACTGACCTCTGAACAGTCAGGCATGTGACTACTAAGACCAAACATTATGGTGTTAATGGGATAAGTAAGTATGGGTTAATATTCTATTGTAGCACATTGGGAAGTGCTGGTGGTGGTGATGGGGGGGTTTAAAAGTCTTCAAAACCCCATTAATGTTATCTCTGATGATGCATTTCACACAATTGTTAATATTTATTTTAAAGTACTATTAACTCCTTAAGTCCCGGTGTCAGGGCTAGTTTACCTAGGCAGCATTCAGCCTGCAGGGAGCAACATTCTGCAGCTGCTGATTTGCAATCCCACCCTGAGAGACACTCTGCTAGAGGTTCTGTGAGTGACAGAGGTCCAGCTACTCTGGGCAGGGGGCGTGTCGCACCAGCCAATGAGAGGGCCCGGAGACCACACCAATCAGCAATGGGGCAGTGTCCGGGCACCAAATTTAAACCTCCTGCAAACTGAAGGCTGCGTCTGTGATATTTTCCTGGCTGCCTTAACTTACCTGTGCTTTGTTGTTTGCTTGCTTTATCGGTGTTTCAGACCTCTCCTGTTATCGTACCTCGGACTATTATCCTATTTTTTACTTCTGTCCTGTCGGTGCTCTGACCTTTGCCGTGTTTCTGGTTTCTCTCTTGTCTTCCGTTGTGCGGCCTTACGTTACTGTTCTGTTACTGACTGACTGTTTAACTTTCCTTTCACCTGATGTCCCCTGCACATTAGTAGCATGGGGACTGCTGCCCAGTTGGGGCCTGCCATATAGGGCAGCTCGTCAAGTAGGCAGGGACAGTGGGCTGGAGTCCAGTTAGGGCTCGCGGTACCTCCCTTGACGTGACACCCAGGCATGAAAAGTAATTAATGACCAGCACATTTTTTTTGCTTTTGTGCCCCGGCCACAGTTCCCCAGTGCTGATTGTAGAGACGTTCCCCTGCTCCATCATGTCACAGGGAGTCCAAATCACCCGCTGGAGCAGGGGAATGTCCTCTGATTATGCTGCGGTCACTAGCCGCGGCAATCAAAGGGTCAAGCGCCAGGGATCGGAGGTTTCCTCCTTTTCCTGGCACTTGCAAAGACTGCTTTAGGAACAGGGCTGTAAGGCACAGCTTTGTTCATAGCGCAGATGTGGCGCTGGGAGCAGCAAAATCCCTCTGTCTGCAGGGACATCTTAAGACATAGCTGCAGATTAATGACCTGCAATGCCCGCTGTCAAAAGACGGTGGGTGGTCATTAAGGGGTTAATTCCAGGGCACTTTACATTTGAAGGGAGGTTACATACATAACATAAGACCTCCTGCACCAGTAACTCTCTCCTCTGCACCCGTTACTCTCTCCCCCTGCACCAGTTACTCTCCCACTTAGTACACACTCACCAGTCAGGATTGCTGCCCATCTTCTTTCTTCAGCACTCAGTGTCAAGTAGAGGGATCCCAAGCTCTGCCCACTATCCCCAGCATGCACTGCTCTAGCAGCTCTCTATCATGTGACAAGAAGCTGTCAGATGAGCGCAGGATGGGGAGGAGAGTGTGAGGTGACCTCCCCTGCACACTACAAACTGCTGCCCCTGCTCCCTACCTGAACCCCCAGGGAGGGAGCAGAGGGGGTGAAGGTAAACTGTTGCCCCTCCGGCTCTATGAAGAGGGCAGCAGTGACTGGCCAGACCTGCTATATATGGAGCGGGCTCAGCTCCTGAGCCAGCTCCATACCTGCGCCTCCTAGTGACAGGCAGAGGTAGGTGCCCTAGGTGATCGCTTTTCTCTGCCTACCCATTGTCCCGGCCCTGCATACAGTATCCCCAAAATAAAATAATCAGATTAAGTACACCAAAGGTTAAACTTTTCTCCCTCTGAGCTTGGCCAACCATGTGCAAAAATGTCTGTACAATTTTAATTGGACTTTTCCATAACGCCCACTCATTGTTTTTAATAGTGATTTACCAGTCCCTAGCTTACATCACTTCACATTAATGTCATAAGTGATGTTTTGTTTTCAAAATTTTAATGAAATGTTCTGCAGGAATCATCTCATAACATTCAAGAAATAGATAAAATAGAATTTATTTGCACTGCAGAACTTTCTTTTGATCCCA
>JAODAL010028473.1:0-53258 GCA_025379985.1 Phyllomedusa bahiana
TGAGCTGGGTGGATGTCTCTGGGGGTGACGGTGGCTCTCAGGCTCCACGCTCTTCAAAACCGCAGGGATGGTGCAGGGCTCTTTCCCCCAAGGTCCTCTGGTGGCATCACGTGCCCAGAGACACCAGGCCGTGTTGAAATTAATCTGCCTTGGAGACCGTCCACACACAGGTCAGGAGCTGTGGACGGCTCTAAGCAACGAGACCGAGCGCTGGCTGGGTGACAAGAACCTTGTGCCAGGCAAGGTGGTGTGCGATAACGGGCGAAATCTGCTGGCCGCCCTTAAGATCGGTAGGCTGGAGCACATCCCTTGCCTGGCACATGTCATGAACCTTGTCGTCCAGAAATTTCTAAAGAGCTACCCGGGTCTGGACTGCCTGCTGAAGAAGGCTCGAGGTCTGAGTTCGCACTTCCGCCGTTCGCACCCTGCTTCGTCCCGCCTGGCTGCGTTGCAGCGTCAGCTCGGCCTCCCCGTCAACCGTCTCATTGTTGACGTGGCAACACGCTGGAATTCCACCCTCCACATGCTCCAGCGATTGTGGCAGCAGCGCAATGCCATTACGCAGTACGAAGTGACACATGGCCTGACAAGCAGCGGTACGGACCTCGGGGTGTTGAACCACCGAGAGTGGAGGAAGGTGAAAGAGCTCTGCACCATCCTTGCCAGTTTTGAAGAAGCCACCAAAATGGTCAGTGCGGACAATGCCCTTGTCAGCATGAGCATTGTGGTGATCTTAGTTCTGGAACGATCGTTGGACACTCTGAAACAACAGGTCCCGCCAGCGACGGAGGAGGAGACGGACACAGATGCGGACACGGAGCCTTTCTCTCCGTCAAATCCACAAGGCCCGACAGTTTCACAATTTCATCGGTCTTCATTAGGCAGTGGTTCGGGGTCCAGAGTTAGTGCAAGGTGGCGCATCAGCTCTCAGGGTGCATCATCTCAGGCAAGTCAGGGCTGTGTTGAAGCTGTGCCGGAGGCAGCGGAGAAGGAGGAGGAGGAGGAGGTATTCCTAGACACCGATGTTACCGACGTCCCTGCCTTGGAAAGAGGTTGGCGCGAATTTGAGGCGGAGGAGGAAGATGAGGAAGATCAGTTTGCTAGTGCCCCTCGACCCAGAGGCTTGGGAAATCAAGGCTCCATCTCTCACATGAGTGCTTGGATGCTCCATTTCTTCCAACATGATCCTCGCATTAAGGCCATCAAAATGAACACAGTTACTGGGTGGCCACCCTCCTGGATCCCGGTACAAAAACAAAAATCAGTACTTTCCTTCCACCACCCAAATAGAGAGTAAAATGCAGGAAATGGAGACCTTGCTGATTGATCAACTGGAGACATCTGTTGCGTCTGCTTCACGTTCCCCAAATGTCACGGTGGAACAACATCAGCGACGTGACAGCAGTAGAGTGCCAAGTAGGCGTAGCGGCAGCAGCAGGCAAGGTGGCAGAAGCCTAATGGGTGACCTCTGGCAATCTTTGTTTACCACCTCACCAACGCATGCAATGCAGGGCACACATCCAACACACAGAGATCAGCTAAGATCATGGTGCACGACTATCTGCGTCTCAACACCGATGTTTTTGCATGTGTTCCGGACCCAATAGACTTCTGGGTATCCAAAATGGACGAATGGCCCGAGCTGGCTCGTCACGCCATAGAGGTGTTGTCCTGCCCAGCAGCCAGCGTCATATCTGAGCGGACCTTCAGCACAGCTGGAGGAGTCATTACAGACAAACGCATCCGGCTTTCCACAGATAATGTGGATCGTTTGACTTTCATCAAGATGAATCAGGACATGGATCTATGATGTTGTTGTGGACCCAATTGCCGAGGTCACCGATTAGTTGCCAGTCTACTTCACATTCCTTTTCAAACAGAAATGGTCCTCTTGAAAACTTTTTTTTAAAATGATCATTTCTTACTGCAATTTTTATTCTCTTTTCCCAACAGTTCATTTTGCTGGTTTTGCTGTGAGGAGACTGTAAAGACAGCAAGGTTTCATGACAACACCGTATTCCATTTACTCACTTTATCTTAAGAAGTTTTCGCATTGTCAATGGTTTTGAGGTCATGTTGCTGTGAGATACAGCAATAATCATGGTCCTTTGGAACAGAAATGTGACTTCTAAGTGGCATTTCTCCCTCACAATTTTTAATAGTGGCTGAGAAGTCATATTTATAATTTTTTTGGGGTCATGTAGCTGTGAGATACAGCAATAATCATGGTCCTTTGGAACAGAAATGTGGCTTCTAAGTGGCATTTCTCCCTCACAATTTTTAACAGTGGCTGAGAAGTCATTTTATAATTTTTTGGGGTCATGCTGCTTTGAAATGCAGCAATATCATGGTCCTTTTAAAAAAATGTTGTTCTAAAGGACATTTGTCTTCACAATTTCAAAGTGGCTCGAGAAGTCATGCTTTGAATTTTTTGGGGCATTTGCTTTGAAATGCAGCATATACAAGGTCCTATTCTAAAAAATGTTGTTTCTAACAGACATTTGTTCTTCACAGTTGACCAAAGTGGCTCAAGGGTCATGCTTTGATTTATTGGGGGCATTTTGCTGTGACATGCAGCTATACTACAGGTCCTATTCTAAAAAATGTTGTTTCTAACAGACATTTGTTCTTCACAATTGTCAAGAGTGGCTCAAGGGTGATGGTGCTGTCAGAAACAGGAATAGGTAGGACACTGTTAATGGACACATATTGCAAAATGACTTGTTTTTGCAGATCTTTAACATAGCTATCAATCCCTGTATTGAGACAACCCATTTAATACAATGAAAAAAAGAGAAACAAAGACATGGTGGGATTCCATCCTATTTTAAAAATGTGTTTTCTAGAATTAAAGTACTAAAAAACTTGCATGTACAAAAATAGCTGTTAAAAAAATTCCTCTGAATTGTACAAGGGAGGTACAGGAAAACTTGACCAGATGTAGGTTATTCAGAGGACATGGAGTATGGAGCACGGACAGAGAACAAAGTACAGAGACCATTTCCTCCAGCACGTTGAGTAAAATGAGAAAAAGAATGCCAAGATAAAGGGCACCTGGGTGTAACAGGAGCGTTAACCACCAGTATTTCCAAGTGAAGCTCAATTGGTCCACACTCATACGGAGGGGCAAGCGCCTACCCAGGTATTGACTGTGTACAGAGGAAGGCTGGAGTTCTCACACTTCCGCTTCCGCACTCTGCTTCAGCACGGACAGTTTTCGTTGCTGCGTCATCAGGGCATTTTAACCTGCGTGTTAATAGATGACGGACGCCAGCCTGGGCTTTCACCGCACCCACTGTAACTCCGGCCTGGGTCATGCTGTGGCCAGGACAGGTATAGTCAATGTCCAGTGAAACTAAAATGGTGGTTGAAAGACTCCTTTTTCCGGCACTTTTTAAATGTGGGGGTCATGCAGGTTTGGGGCTCATGCTGTGGCCCAGGACAGGTATAGTCAATGTCCAGTGAAACTAAAATGGTGGTTGAAAGACTCCTTTTTCCGGCACTTTTTAAATGTGGGGGTCATGCAGGTTTGGGGCTCATGCTGTGGCCCAGGACAGGTATAGTCAATGGTCCAGTGAAACTAAAATGGTGGTTGAAAGACTCCTTTTTCCGGCACTTTTTAAATATGGGGGGTCAGGCAGGTTTGGGGCTCATGCTGTGGCCCAGGACAGGTATAGTCAATGTCCATAAAACCCAAATTGTGGTTGAAAGACCCCCTTTTTCCCGCCTTTTTTAAATGGGGGGGTCATGCGGGTTTTTGGGGCTATTGGGGCCCCGGGAAAGGGTATAGTCAATGTCCAGTGAAACAAAAAGTGGTTGAAAGACCCCTTTTTCCGGCATTTTTTTAAATGTGGGGGTCATGCAGGTTTGGGGCTATGCTGTGCCCAGGACCGGTATAGTCAATGGCCAGTGAAACTAAAATGGGGGTTAAAAGACTCCTTTTTCCGGCACTTTTTAAATGTGGGGGTCATGCAGGTTTGGGGCTCATGCTGGGCCCAGGACAAGTAATAGTCAATGTCCAGTTCAACTAAATGGTGGTTGAAAGACTCCTTTTTCCGGCACTTTTTAAATGTGGGGGTCATGCGGGTTTTTGGGGCTCATGCTGCGTTCAGGACAGGGATATTCAATGTCCAGTTCAAGTAACATGATGGTTCAAATCATACTGCCTTCTGGCACTTTTTAATTTGTGGGTGATGCAGGTTTAAGGGTTAGGCTGTGGAACAAGACAGGGATAGTGAATGGTCTGTGACTTTTTTTCTGTGACTTTTATAACCTAAGTGTGTTGCCTAAGTTGTAGCACGTATTCATTTGACTGTTGTGGATGTTAATTTCAGCTTCTCCAGCCTTGTTTGGGTGTAATAATGAGGTGTTGTTGCTCTCCCATAGACTTTAATGGTCATCGTGCATAATCGATGCTCACTATCGAAAAACCTTATCGATAGCGGCCGACTATCGACTATCGATCGATCTCGATAGCCAACGCAATCGCTCAACACTAGTGGTAACAACTATGTACAAGTCCTTAAAGAACTAGGCTTTCTTCCTTTACCTTCCAGCTTAGTCTGCCTCCCCGCATTGTAGCCAGAATGGGGTGTCCTGCTCCTATCTGCCTCCTCAGTGCAGACCCTAGCAGACTCTCCAACAGACTAACAGACTCTGATCTCCTACATTTCTCACTATTTAACTAAATCCCCCCTACTGACAGCCAACCTCCCTTCTTCTCTTCATAGAGATTCAGCTCCCTATTGGCTGGGGGTATTACACCGCTGTTGCTAGGCAGATTAAAACTGTGAACACATCTTAACATGAAGCTATAGCCTTCTACTTAACATTCCTATTATTGCTATACCTAAGACCTTATAATACACTACACTACTTTCCTAAAGACAACTAATGCTTTTACACATCTCACAGTAGCGCCTACCGGACTTTGATGTCACATTGTCATTATGATTTTATTTAGGCGCCGTTTCAGGTTTGCGGACACTCTAAGGTGCTAAAATTTAATAAACCTCCCTAAAAAGACCCCATATTGGAAACTACACCCCTTAAGAAATATATCCAGGGGTGTAGTGAGTATATCGACACCACAAGTGTTTCACACTTTTTTTAGTGTTAGGCTCTGAAAATGAAAAAAAAAATATTTTTTTCTCGCAATCTGCAATTTTAACTGAAAATATTTAATTTTTACAAGGAATGTTGGATAAAAAGCATCCCAAATTGTGTTACACAATTACTTCCAAGTTCGGCAATACCCTATACATTGATGTAAAATGCTGTTTGGATGCATGGCAGGGCATACAAGGGAGGGCGCGCTATTTGGCATCTAGAACACAGATTTTGGTGGGTGCCATGTAGCATTTGCAGAGCCCCCAAAGTAGCAGAACAGGTGAAACTTTCCAGAAATTCACCCCATTTTGGATTCAGCACCCCTTATTGATATCATCTAGAGGTGTACTGTGCATTTTGCAGATGTTCCATAGTATTTTTTAGCATTGAGCCAAGAAAATGGGGGGAAAAAATGTGGTTCCGTCATTGTTTTATTAGGCTTCATTTTTACAGCACTCACCGTGCGAGATAAATGGCAGGAAAACTTTACTATGGGGGCCGGTACAATTACAATGATATAAATTTTATATAGCTTTTTATGTTTTATTACTTGTACACAGTAGAAATGCTTTTATAAAAAATTGTGTCTTTATGTCGTCATAGTCTGACAGTCATACCTTTTTTATTTTTTTGTATACAGAGCTGATTATGGACTTCATTTTTGCGGGATGAGTTGACGTTTTTATTGGTACCATTATAGGGTTCATATGACGCTTTGATCACTTTTTATTAAGGTTTTCGTGAGTCATTTTGAACAAAATACAGCAATACTGGTAGTGTTTTTTATTTTTTACAGAGGTCACCGTGCAGTAAAAATGACATTCTAGCTTTGCTCAGCAGATCAATATCCTTACAGCGATACCTAATTTGTATTTTTTTTTATGTTTTGCTGCTTTTACACAATAAAAACACTTTTATTCAAAGTAAAACAAGTTTTTGCCTTGCCATAGTCTGAGAGCCATAACCTTTTTATTTTTCTGTGTATGGAGATGTATAGCAGGTATCATTTCAGGGGGGACAATGCTTTTTGATCGCTTTTAAATCCGTTTTTTGGAAGGCAGGGGGAATAAAATACTGCAATCCTAGAAGTATTTTTTATTTTTATTTTTAACAGTACTCATCGTGCAGTATTTGTGACAAGTTATTTTTACCCCGTGTTGAGACGATTTTGGCAATACCCAATTTATATCGTTTTTTTATGCAAAAGCTCTTTTTTTTTTTTTAAAGTGTTTTTATTGTGTAAAACAATATTTATGCATTGCTGTCTTCTGATAGCCATAGCTTTTTTATTTTTCTGTATACAGAGCTGTGTAACTTTTTTTTTTTTGCAGGATGAACTGACATTTTAAATGGCACCACGTTGGTGTTTATATGAGTTTTTGATCGCTTTTTATACCATTTTATGTGCTGCGAGATTAACAAAAATCACAATTTTGTGACTGTTTTTTTTGGCGTTCACCTTGCAGGTTATATAACATGAGAAATTTATAGGGTAGGTCATGACGCACACGGCGATACCAAATATGTGTACTTTCTTTATTTTTTATCTTTTTTGGGGTGATTGCCATTTATAAAGGGGAAAAGGGCGGTGTATGTGATTTTATTTTATTTTCTGTGTTTTTGTTTTACGTTTTTTTCACTTTTTTTTTTTACTTTTTCACTTTTTTTTTTTTTTTCCCCCATAGGGGATTTGTATGAGTGATCTTCAAATCACTCATACAATAGGAGGTCATTACACAACTTATTGCTATGTACTAGTCTCCATGGTGACTGTCAATCACCATGCCCACAATGCATTGCGGGCATAGATACATCACCAGACAGCCCGGATGCTTTAGTAAAGTATCCCGGCTGTCCGGTAGGGGACCAGTAGCGGCGCAAAGTGCCACATACTGTGATGATTACAGGCAGGAGGAGTGAGCTCCTCCTGCCTGTAACTTCGCTATCACGATCATGATAGATCCTCTCATTTAGTGCATTAAAAAAATGAAATAAATTTTATGTTCATCCTGAAATTTCAATCAAAAGCCAAATATCCCTTCATTTTTTTGAATAGTGCATTTATGGTGTTTCATAATTAAAGTGTGAAGTAATGATGATGCTGTTACTTTTACCACACCTCTAAAAACCTGTATCTGTGAACCCATCTGTAAAATTTGCATCTGAATCAACATGTTATCAGGTGTCATTTTTATTCCAGCAAAATGCGCGTATGTCACTGCAACATGAATTTGCAAACCAGCCCAACGAGGACTGAGTCGCGACTTTTCGTCAATAACAATAGGAACTTAACTTAAAAGTATCATCTAGACCAGGCCTGCACAACATATGCATGCAGCACAGTGAAGACTTATGTAAACCCCACACCCAAAATGGATGGAACAACCTATTGGGATGGGCTGGGGAATTCCTGGGTGGGTTGTTGGCGGTATCAAATGGGCATAGGGGCGGACCCATCCGGTTTGACTTAAGGATAGCTCCATGTGCCTATTTGCTTATTATAGCCATAGTTTTACATGGTGCTTGTTCAGGTAAATAGATGGCCATGTAATTTTTGTTCTAATAGAGTCCAACAAGGCAAAGGCTTGTGTTTTCAATGGTGCTTAGGTTGCAAGTAGGGAGAAACACTTCTGCTATGCAAATGGGATGTTCAGTTTGACTAAATCCATGAAGCTGACAGCTCATGTTGTTTTATGCATTGAACTGGAATTGGCTCAAAAGGTACCAGTGTCAACTTTAAAGGCGTGTTATCGTTTGAGCTGTTTGGGCTGTTCAGCTAATTTTCTCAGATTGAGTTTGAAATCCAAAGGGCGTGTCTCTCCTTGAGCAGGCGTGTCTCTCCTCCCAGGAGGCGTGTCTCCCCTCACTGAAGAACTGTGACATCTTATTTTTGTTTTGAAGCAGGGGATGCAGAGGTTGTCTAGATATAACAGCTCTGTAGCCTGCTGCATGCTTCTTTGCCCTGCAGCCTTGAGGCCCAAACACCAGCAAGCACCTTTTCATATGTTTAGTTTACACACAATGACGCTGAAACCCAGCAGCTTTAACTTCTATTGGTGTTCACCCAAATTGTACTGACAACAGGCAGAGACCTTTACTCAACTACAAGGACAAATGCCCAGCTTCAAGTAAAGATCTCTGCTTCCTGTCACTGACATGTGAGTGAAAACAAGGGGTGGAGAAGCAATCAGCTTAGAGAGAAGGCCCTGCTCAGCTTGTAACTACTTGGGCTTTTTGGTGAAAGCAGTAGCGCAGTGAGCAGTGATAGAGTATGCTTTTACAACGAAGGGGTTTTTGGTTCTAGTCCCCTCACAGAGTATTTTTTTCCCCCCTAAATTCTACACATATGTAGAGAGACCAAAAATATATATTTCAATCTCATAATGATATTTATATACACATACATAGCCCCCCTATATCATGTCTTCCCCCAGAATATATGCATTTGTATCACATATGTTGGAAGTGCTTGGTGTGACTACTGTGACAATGGAAAAAACTTTGAGACTCCGGTTCAACAATTTTGATCAAAAGATGGTTTAAGCTGCCCACGATTTTCCCAACGTGATCTCAAAATCGGGCAGTCCTATCCTATCTTTACCTCTCAATCGAGCCAATCAGGCCTCTCACTGGGTTGGGTGTTTTTTATTTTTTCTCTCTGAATAATGGAGGTCGGTTGACGCAGCGAGAGGCCTGATTGGCTCGATTGAGAGGTAAAGATAGGATAGGACTGCCCGATTTTGAGATCACGTTGAAAGTCGTGGGCAGCTTAAACATCTTTTGATCAAAATATGTGAACCGAGAGTCTCAAAGTTTTTTCATGTATGATAGATAGCATAAATGCTTCTTTAGGGATTTCCACGTAGTGTATTACTGTGACAATGGGACACTATATAAGGGAGCTTTGTGTGTGTATATGAATTAAATTATAGATTTCTACACATATATTTTCATATCTTTACATATGTGTACAATTTATAAAAAAATAAAAATACTGATGGGATTTGAACTCCTAACCTTTATCCTGCAGAGTGGATCAACTAAGCACTGCACTATACAAGCAGCTTATGCAGACACAGTGTTGAATCCTTATGTTATACACTACAAATGATGACGTCATAAGGAGACGGGGGCTTGCATTAGCCCTGAGGAACAGAATGCCCCCTTTTCAAAGTAGCAGCTTAACGACCCGGACCTTGGAGGAGGTGAAACAACCTCTTGGCAAAAAGCCCTTTAAACAGGCAGTCATTCCCAGAAATCACCATAGAGCTGGGAGATGTACATTTGAGCCAGCAGACCTTGGTTTCACTATCAATTTTAAAGCTCAGAGGGGAGTAAACACAGAGTGTGCAGGGAGCCAATCACAGCACAGGGGGCGTGGCCCGGGGGGTTTCCTGTTTTTAGGGGCGTTTTTCCCAACAGGCTGAATGAAATGTCAGCCAGCCAACCACAGTGCAGGGGGGGTGTTAGGGAATCGACCAGGGGGCGTTCCCACCCGCAACAGAGCAACAGCAGAAGCAGAATACAGATTTACAGAGAAGCTGATATCTGCTAAACCAAGTGACAGAGGTAATGCAACCCAATTACAAAAGTGCTTATTTTTACTGTCCCCATAATCTGAGACATGATCTTTGTAATGATAAAACCCCTTTAATGGCAAGCTTCAAAGTTTCTTACACAGATGTATACCACCATAGTAAGTTAGAAAGTATCAACTACTGCTCTTAAAATAGCTGCTTATATTGTCAGTTGAAAGAGATTAGTCAGACTGAGGTAAGATATAAAAAATGCAATCTAACACTTCACAGCATGTGAAGTCTAAGCAAGGGGAACCAATTAATAAAACATGTGCTACATTGTAGATTATAATTCTTACTAACAGCTTGTGGGATATATTACAATGCATGCAGTCAACCTGAAAAGTCTATTAGGAGCATGTTACAGCAAGAAAACAGTAATAAATTATGTGACATGCAGATTTAAGACATTTCAGCATGCTCTACAATACTTATACAATACAATTATATTAGTCTATTTCCGGATAAGTGGGCAGTAGGATATACAGTGCATAAACATTTCAAAATCATATTGGTGAGATCACATTTTAAACCATATGAAATAATAAGGCTAAGGTGGGGTTTGTTATGTAGAGCAAATACTTTCACCACATGTACCGGCATGTATAATACTTGTATCTGTCTGGATTGCAGCAATATAATTGGGTAGGGATATATGGCAGCGCATGAGTGATACACACAGTACTCCAGCCAATCAAAAAAGTCACTCTGAGAAGGCTTTTAACAATTACTAATGTTTTATCTCCTCTTTGGCTTGATCTATTTTACCTGACCTCCATTTGCTTGACTCATGACTTGACTTACTACATTTCCATGACACATGGTTTTCCAACTGTTTGCAAATAAAAAAAAAGAAGAAAAGTGTGTTGTACTGATTCAGCTCCACCTGAATCAGTACTTTGTAGGACCACCTTTAGTTGCAATGACAGATGAAAGTCTGTCTTTCAAAGTGGTTTACTTGAGCCAGAACTGACATTTATGTGCTAGAATGCACCTGATTTATGACCCGCAGTAGACTGGGTTCATAAATCAGGCGCATTTTATACTAATACAATGCGCATAAAAATTGGCGTCTTAACGTTTGTCATTTAGGTAAAAAAGTTACATTTTGGTTTCATCTGTCTGGAGAACCTTCTTCCACCTGCTTGCTATGTCCCCTACAAAGCATTTAGCAAACTGCAAAAAGGATTTCTTATGGTTTTTAAAAAGGGCTTTATTCTTGCCACTGTTCCATAAAGGTCAGATTTGTGGAGCACTCGACTAATCGATCTCTGCAGCTACTCCAGAGTGACCAAAGGCCTCTTGGCTGCTTCCCTTACTAGTGTTTTTCTTATTTGTCTTGTCTTGCCTGTCAGTTAAGATGGACAGCCATGTCTTGGTAGGTTAGCAGTTGTGCCATATAAATAGCTGGGCAACCTAAACTTTACATTGACATCACACTGACATTGTCACTTCTAGATGGTAGCTTTGTTATCTTCTACCATGCCAAGTAGATTTGGAATAGGGGTTGTTATGTTAAGAGAAAGAGTCTAGTGGTAACCATTTCATTGGAGGAAATGGGGCTGCAATAAAAACTTACAATCCATTGCATTTTGGAACTTGCTAGAGAAACTTAGGGCCACACAAAAACTGTCTAGGTCTAAAACACACTTTGTTGCCCATAGCAACAAATCAGAGAGCCCCTTTAATTTCATATAGTGCTCTGGAAAAATGAAACCGGTGCTCTGATTGGTTGCTATGGGCAACAAAGTGGGTTTTAGACCTAGACAGTTTTCGTACATGTGGCTTTAAACTTTATGGTTGCAGGGAGCATATATACAAGTTTAATGTTCATGGTGCTTCTCACTAACAGACATGAGAAAAGTTAAGGGTTGGAGTTTCTAATGTACTTTATCAAATACCATGCACTAAGGGCTTAAAATACAGATCCTCCATTGCTCTTCCTCTAAAAGCTAATCACTTTATATTCTTAAATGTTGTGTAAGGGGTTTCTTACAATAGTCTGGCCTTGCAGTTGTTTCTTTCTGACAATGTAACTCTTATTTCAGTAGGTACACTTCTCTACTGTTTTCACACTGACCTCCTCACTGGCCTCTCAAACACAGACTATTGCAGGGGGCCCTTAGTGGGACTTGTATGAAAAATGTCTAGATCTAAGACTTTCTTTGTTGCCCATAGCACCTCTTTCATTTCATATAGTGCTCTGAAAAAATGAGAGGGGCGATCTGATTGGTTCCTATGAGCAACAGAGAAAATCTTACACCTAGACAGTTTTCATACAGGTGGCCCTTAGTTTTTATTTGACTTAAAGGAGTTGTCTCACTACAGGCTTTCAGCCTACCTCAGTGTCTGGCAGCAAAGGATTTTTGAATTCAGGGGCGTGCTTCTTGTCTGCTTCTTGTCTGCCTCTTCTCCTCCCTCTTCCCCCCTAACCTCAGCAAACAGACTGCTCTCCTCCTGGACTGCAGGGGGAGGGCGAGGGGGTTTGCTGCCAGGGTTAACACTGTGTGTGCCTGCCTAGATCTGCTGCTGAATCAGCCATACTGTACTGTGGTTGAGCTATTGCTGCTCCTCTCCATAGAGACAGGAGACAGGAGAGGACTGATCTATGAGTGTGGAGAGGTCTGTGAAGCTGTGTATGCTAAGAGCAGAGCAGGGGGGATGTAAGTGTTCCTATACCCCCTGCTTAGCATACAAATCTCCACATCTCAGCAACAACAAACACAAACCCTGTCAGAACAGACACAGGGCAGCTGTGAAGTGAGTTACTATAATCACCATGTGTCACTAATACAGCAGAGCAGGGAGAGATATGAACAGTTCACATGCCCCCCTGATCTGTTCTATTAGTATAGTCAGAGCTCCACAGACACATCATGATTATAGTAACACACTTCACTGCTGATAAGCCTCACCTCTGCTCTCCTCAATCTGTGTAGAAAGCAGGAGGGAGCAGGCACACACAGGTTTAATCCAGGAAGCTCAGCTACACATGGGGAGTAGAGCCCTCCCCTTTCCCTATGGAAGCATCACATACTGTGTGGGAGAGGCTCTCTGCTCTGACCTGTATTCAGAAACAGATGAGTCATCCAGGCCTGGCAGCCAGTGAGATAAAGATCAACAGGTCTGCTGCAATAGAGATTTGAGGAGCTGATGCACTACTACTAACAGGGATAACTCAAAATCAGTAGGACATTTGTAATGAACATATATTGCAAAGCTGCTTGTTTTTTAAAGATCTTTTAATTAAAACCCAATCATTGTAGCGAGACAACCTCTTTAAATGATAAAACCTCATTGGAAAAATCTTTACTTTAATAACCTTTTACATGTATCTGCTGCCAAAATAATATGTTTCTTCTTATAAACTTTTCAGGCTGATTTATTGCACGTACTGGTTATGTCACTAATACATAGGTTATTTGAATTATCTCTCAAGGAAACGTATTCATATCCCTGACTGGTTCCTAATGAGCTTAATTTGAGGTTGTTTTCTATTGGATCTTTAGTGCTCATAACTATGCCATAACTTGGGTCTAACAAAGGATCCAATGGAGCTACATCATTTTTGCTAAGGGAAACACTCTTTACTTAAACTAAACATTTCTAACAAATTCGATGTGTTGATTATAATACAGCTTTGTTCAATCGTCCAGGATATCCAAGATAAGCGTAACAGAAAAACTCTCAAAAAATCTGCATTGTGATACCATAGAAAAGTAAATGTGAGTTAACAATTCTCACTTTTCAACTACAATATGAACCATTTAGATTTTCATTTAAAAAGTAATTCTTTGGTTTAACTTTTGTTTTGGTCAGTAGTGTACTTACACTGTGAATAAGAAAAGATTAGGAAATTGTAACAAAATTATGACTTGATAATTAGAGGTTTATCAAAAACATCCATTTTTGAGTGGTTCCAAATCTATATAACTGAGGAGCAGGTAGTTAATACAAATGAAAACAAACAGCACTTAAGAATATTTATCTCAATTGTATCAAGTCGACAAAGTTTTATTATTCTTTAAAGGGGTTGTCTCTTCATGCTGTTTCAGAGCCAAAAGCAGATTTAGATTCATGCATGGTGTCTCATCGTGGTGAGGCTGTGGCTGCTTCTATTGCAGTGTTTAGCAATTCAGCTCAGCATTCACAGCTCTTCTAAAAGCACTGACATGAGAGCAAGATATGTTATGTATAAGTAGAGAGCTCAAAGTAAACAAAGAAAGGACTTATTACTTGTTTGAGATAGCACACTGTTCTCAAGCTGCTGGCAACCAGACCTGTCTTCATCCTTGCTATCAGATAAGACAGAGCAAAAAAAGAGAAGTGCAGAGCAGGACAGTAGGCCAGAGAAACCTGTATGCACTCAGAGCTGATAAATTACATCTTATCTCCTCAACCAAAGCAAAAAATAAAGCAAAATATTTGGAAAAACTCTTCAATTACCGGTCCCTACATGTCTAAAGCTAATCTTTGTAGTAAGACAACACCTTTAAGCATTAACAGAATTTGCTAGATATAGTTCAACCCAAAAATATGTTTCTTAACATTTTACACTATATGCACTCAAATCCAATTTAAAATCTTAAAATTATATTTGGTAAAATAAAGTGGCTGTCTGATGTGCTTGCAAGAAAAAAAATCATTCCTATGTTAGTATATTTTTAGAATTGTTTTAGAAATATGTTACTGTGAATTTATTTAGAGGGAAGTTATTATGTCTTTTAAAAGAATTTACAATAATGTAACCTACCACCTGTTCACTTTGAATGAAAAATAGCAAATCTTGCTTGTGACAATTACCTGTGTCTAGAGTTGACAACCCATGCAGCACTCCAAGTGAAATACAATGCAAATTAATGTAAATGCACTGAACATGTGAAACCACTGATCTCTATATAAACTATTCTAGGGACTTATTTAAAAATTGAATATTTAAATATTTAACACCAACATAAATGTAGTATTTAATATTTTTCAAGGTTTTAAATTATCCCATTTTTATTGAAAGCCCAAACTGAGTAATGACCCTAGACAGTTTTTTCAAACCTACAATTAGAAGCATCCTATGCTAACCTATCTCTTGCATAGTGAGAGTTGTACTTTATAATCACTGGAGAGCCACAGGTTGTAGACCACTGCCCTAGAGCAGAAAGTATCAGAACTTTTCAGTATAAAATCTACTTATGGAGCCTAAGAAGATTAACTAGAATGCTCAGAGCAGATACTTGTGGTGCAATGATTAGATTATTATTTTTTTAATTGACATGATGCTCTTATAATCAGATGCCAAAGAGACATATTACACTTGCCACACAGCAGTGCTGTCTTCAGAAATGATCCTACTGCCACTTTGAAACTGTCTTGCAAAAACAAACCTGCCAGAAATTGTGTGAAACCCACACCATATAACACCATACTTTTCAACCTTTTAACTCCCAAATATGAGAATTTGTAGCCCCACCCCAGGCAATGCCCCCTTAACCACTCATGAAAACCCCTAAAACACCATGAGCTTTCCATTTTAAGGGAAAGTTTACATCCCCCTGCACCCTTTTGCATCCCAGTCTATGGGAGACTCCTGGAAAAAATATTGCCAATCTAACTTTGCAAGTCACTACATTATGCTTTTCAGTAGGAGAGGCACATTAAAACTTAAGCCTATAAGGATAGTCATCCCACTTGTTCCTAAGGTTGCTTTCACACAGAGCGTTCTTGGTGCATTTTTCACACCTTTTTTGGTTCGTTTTCTTTGCAGAAATACACAGCAATTAATGCTGTGCATTTCTGCAAGAAACTGCACCAAAAAATGTGCCAAAAAACGTGTCAAAGACACACCAAAAACGCACAGTGTGAAAGCACCCATAGTGTTTAGAATATTTTCAATTTAATAGTACAATTTTAAATCTAGTTCTAGCCTTTTTTCTTTATCTTCTTACTTCTAACTTTATACTAAATCAAAAAGCAAACATGGTTGTCATTTTAATAGCTATGTTGTCAAAGCAACATTATTTTTGATTTTCTGGTAAGACAGCATATATTGTAATATTTTTTACATTGCTACACTTAATGGAAATAATATGTTTTGGATAATTTTCCTTAGAGAAGGAAATTTATCTCCTTATATACACATTTTTCTTAACAACCTTCCTTTTGCTACTATTTAAGTTATTGATATATGAAAAAAGAATAAAGATTCTGAAAAGAATGTTAGTTACTTGGAATTTATAGTTTTGACTGTTCAACATATCAAATACACTCTTAACAATGCTAATTTTAAATTAGTTGCATTTTTTATACTTGTGTGGATGGATGGGTAATTGAGTTTCTAAAGAATATAATGAAAATACAGATTTTTATTAATAACTGTAAATATAATTTTTCATATTTCCAAAGCAAAAAGTCACATAAATTACCAAAAACTCTACTTTTGTTTTACTTAACAGTAAAGCTGAAAAATGAAAGAGAGATCAACTTGACATATCTTTGACACATCATGATTGATTTGGCAATTCAATGACTTTAATGCTGGGAATGTCTAACAGAATGAGGCAATCAATATAAGATAATAAATCTAAACTCGAAACTGGAGCCACTTATTGTAAATGGATACAAATATGTGGTGTATCATACCTAAAAAGACGGATTTCAGTTCTTGAAGGCATCTGCAGGACATCACCTTTTAATAGGGCTATCAAATGCATATGAAATGAACAATATCCTGAATAATGTATACCGCTTCCATGTTTTTTTTATATGTAAAATAATTATTTCCTGCAAGCTCAACATATATCAATGTATTTGCCTCTTTTGTGACAGATTTTACTCCAAAATAGTGTCTAACCCACTGTGTGACGTAATTGTTAAGTACTTGTAACAGATAGAGATGAGCGAACAGTAAAAGTTTGAGTTCGAGTCAAACTTCGAATATTAGTGGTGTTCGGTTCGAGGTTCGATTCAAACTCGAACCCCATTAAAGTCAATGTGAGAAGTTGTTTCATTTTTATACCTATACATGTGAGGAGTAGTGTTGAACAAACCGTTTCAGAAAAGTTATTTTCAAGTTGAACATCTCAATTTTCTCGAACTCGAACATTTTACTGTTCGTTTGAGTAAATGTTCGAGTTCGACACGATGTTTGACACGCCATTAAAATAGTTTTCAGCGCCTTTCTGCAATTTTGGCGGCCAACTAATCAGTGCAGAGAACAGAGAAGTGTCATGGCTGGGGTGTAGGGCTGGCTCTCATTGGCTGCTAAAATCACATGACCATGTTATATATATTTCACTGTATTGCGTTCTGAATGACATTTTCAGCTCACTCTTTGTACTGTACAGACTGCTCTCTGTCTGCTTGCTTGCAGTATTGGGGATGAAATCATTTTATAACACACCATCTCCAATTCTCCTATACAAAGAAATATATTCTAAATAGTGGTTGGTTGGTGAAAACTATTCTGAGTGGATAAAAGTTCATTTTGGCAGTTTTGGATGTTCAGTAATTGTGTCACACACCGTCTCCAAATCTCCTATACAAAGAAATATATTCTAAATAGTGGTTGGTTGGTGAAAATTATAGTGAGTGGAGAAAAGTTCATTGTAGGTAGTTTTGGGGTGAAATACCTTTCAAATATACTGTGTGTTATTGTCATACAGATATACATCCAGGAAATAGAGTTCTCTCTGTTGCAAAATCTTACTCAACGCCAAAAAGTGTAATTTTTCCATATTTTAAGTCCACATAAATATACCAGTGCGTTATTGTGATCCTCATACATATATATATATACACTTCTCTCTTTTTATTACATATATCCTTTGCCACACACAGAGCTATAATATTTAGCTTTTGAACATGGTGAGAACTTGAGGTAGTAAGCGAGCAAGGAGGGGCATAGGAAGTGGAGATAGAGGGATGAGACAAGGCACTCCTTCCATTGCTCAGGACAACACACAAGGGAGCACATTGTCAGGCGCAGAACCGTCAGGCCTGTCATCGCTTGTTCAGTTCCCTCATTACTGAACAGCGTCACCAATCTGTTCTTCAGTGGTTATCAGACCCTGCATTCAGTGGTTTTACCTCCTCTTCCTCTCAGTCACAGGCACAAATGTCATCATCATCATCATCAGTCCACCCTGAAGCAAACACAGGCCGAATGTTACAACCCAATATACAGACCACTCCATATAATCCGTATTCTCAAGAGCTCTTTGATCACACAATGTTGTTGGGGTCAGAAGGCATTTCAAAAGATCAAGAGGCCAAAGAGGATGATTTTGTCTGCTCTGACGCCCAATCACTGATGCCCTCAGAGGAGGAGAAGGCAGCTAGTCCATTGGCAGAAATATCAAGCGGTCAGCAATGCCTCGCAGTGACTGGGGCTTCTAGCCTGAAGCTTGAGGATGTAGACTGTGAGGAAGAGGAAGTCACCTGTGATGATGATGACATTGCAAATCCAATGTGGTCTTTTGAACAGCAGCTGGCGAGTGCATCATCAGTGGAGGAGGAGAATAAGGGGGAAGTGTGAGTGCGGGTCCGGCCTCAGAAATGGAGAGGGCGGTCTCACAAGTGCGCTGATATTACTCCGCCAGCCGTAGTCAGTGGTGGCAGCGGGAACACCAGTACTAGGTTTTCACAGTGGAAGAGGTCCAGGACCTGTGAAGCCTGGGCCTTTTTCAATCAAGCCTCAGAATCGCCGACTGACGTCATACGCCAGATTTGCCATCAACGCCTCATTAGAGGAAAGAATTAAAAGAGTTTAAGCACCACGAGCATGAACAGACAAATGCATGGAAAGCATTAATTGCTATGGAATAGTCGCTTGGAGAAAAAAGGCCACACAGGTCCTGGGCTTCCAACCACCGTGACAGCTTCTGCTTCCTCCTCCTCCGCCACTTCCAAGCCCAAGCGGTCTTCTGCTGCCGATGTGCCAGATACTGTCGGCCGTTTCCCACCACCAGCAACACAGTTTACACTTTCCTCTTCCACCAGTGTTACCTGCATGCTGTACAACAACCAGTCCGGCAGCCAGCCTTCTGTGTACCAGGTGTGGGAGCATGAGAAATGCTTTCAACCATCCCAAATCCAAAAGCCTGAATGTCGGCATTGCCCGGCTGTTGGCTTTGGAAATGTTGTCCTTCCACCTGGTGGATACAGATGGGTTGGGCCCTGGGATGCCCTCAATATCAGATGCCAAGCAGGCATTTCTTCATCAGAAAAACTGACCCTGCCCTGGCCCACCACATTGCAGAAACGATCTCCAGCGTGTTGGCTGCATCTGTGTCCACCGAAGTCCATCTCACTACAAACACATGGACTAGTAAGCATGGTCAAGGGCGTTACATCTCACTGACTGCACACTTTGTGACTTTGGTGGATGACAGTGCCTCTGGTGATAAGTCTTGGCCAAAATTCTTCCACACTGCTTGGATGGTGCAGAGTCAAGATCCCCAATCTCAACAGGTAGCTTCACGTGCCAAGGGAATCCAGGCCATTCTCAAATTAATTTGTCTTGGAGACCGTCAACACACAGGTCAAGAGCTGTGGACGGCTCTGTGCACTCAGACTGACCAGTGGCTGGGTGCTAAGAACCTGGCACCAGGCAAGGTGGTGTGCAACAACGGAAACAATCTCCTTGCTGCCCTTAATATCGGTAGACTTACGCACATCCCTTGCCTGCACACATTATGAACCTGGCTGTGCAGAAATTTCTCAAGCATTACCTGGGTCTTGACTGTCTACTGAGGAAGGCTCGAGGTCTTAGCTCACACTTCCGGCATATGCTCCCTGCTTCGTCTTGACTGCCAGCGTTGCAGTGTGATCTGGGCCTTCCCATCAACCGTCTGACATGTGATGCGGCAACACACTGGAATTCCACCCTCCAAATGCTCCAGCAATTGTGGCACAAGCCCTAATGCCATTACGCAGTATAAAATGTCGCATGGCATGACTAGCACTGTTGCGGACCTCGGGGTGTTGACCCATCGAGAGTGGAGGCAGGTAAAGGATCTCTGCACCTTCCTTGGCAGTTTTGAAGAGGCCACCAAAAGGGTCGGTTGGGACGATGCCCTTGTCAGCATGACTGTTCTGCTTATATTTTCACAGGAACAAGCATCAGGCACTCTGCGGCAGAAGGTCCCTGCAGTGATGGAGAGGGATGAGATGGACACAGAGCCTTACTCACCGGAGGATATAGAAGGGCCGACTGTTTCGCAATTGTATATGTCTTCTTTTGGTTCTAGGTCGAGGACGGGTGCAGGACAGCAGTTCAGCTCACAGAGTAGAGCGCATGAGGGCTCTGTTGACGGTCAGGATAAGGAAGTGGAAGAGGATAAGGAGGCAGGGGTGGACAGCACCGGTACTGATTACAATTCAGTGGTAAGAGGTTGGCACAGATTACAGGAGGAGGAGGAAAATCTTTTTAGTGTCCCTTGTCCCCAAGGCTTTGGAGATCCTGGCAGCATCTCACACATGAGTGCTTGGTTGCTACATTACCTGCAACATGATCCAAGCATCAAGGCAATAAAAATTAACAGCAATTATTGGATGGCCACCATGCTTGATCCACTTTACAGGACAAAAGTGAACAATTTCCTTCCACCCACACAAATTGACAGTAGAATGCAGGATTTTGAGTCGGTGATCATTCACCAAATCGAGACATCTTTTGCGTCTTCACATTCTATGTCACGGTGGAACAATGTCAGCAATGTGGCAGCAGTAGAGTGCCAAATAGCCGCAGCAGGCAGTGTGGCAGAACCCTACTGGGTGACATTTGGCAATCGATTTTTACCACCTCACCAATGCCTGCAAGGCAGGGCAGCATTCAGACACACCAAGACCGCCTTAAGACCATGGTCCATGACTACCTGCGGCTCCACATCAATGTTTTTGGACTTAGTCTGGACCCATTCGACTTCTGGGTGTCCAAACTGGATGAATGGCCTGAGCTTCCCTGACACACCATAGAGGTTTTATCCTGCCTAGCAGCCAGCATTATCTCGGAACGCACATTCAACACAGCTGGCGGAGTGATAACTGGCAAACGTATCCGTCTTTCCCCTGACAATGTGGATGGTTTAAAATTTATAAGAATGAATCAAGTCACTAACCAGTAAACTGTAGCACGTCTTCTTGACAATGTGAAATACACATTTAAACTACACTACATATTATGTCTGTAGTTCCTGTGCCTGCTGCTTCTACAAATTGTTTTCTACTGCTGCCAACAGCTAGATTTACAAGTCTTACGGCTGAATTTATTTTAAAATATATACTTGTATGATCTTGATGTGCACTGCATACACCACTTACTCCTCCTCCTTGTAGCCCTCCAAATCTTTATTTTTTTAAATGCCTCTACCGGTACTAACACAAAATATACTAAGTCCTGTTATCCTGAACCTCTATGTTTCCCATTGGCATGTTTTTGCTGCCACCAATGGTGCTGCTGTCTAATCTTGTCGAACCGGAACCTCCATATTCCCCATTGTCATGTTCTCGCTGCCACCAATGGTACTGCCACCTAATCTTGTCGAACCGAAACCTTGCTGGTCCCCATTGCCATGTTCTCGCTGCCACCAATGGTACTGCCACCTAATCTTGTCGAACCAGAACCTTGCTGTTCCCCATTGCCATGTTCTCGCTGCCACCAATGGTGCTGCAGCCTAATCTTGTCAAACCGGAACCTCGCTGTTTCCCATTGCCATGTTCTCACTACCACCAATGGTGCTGCCGCCTAATCTTGTCAAACCGGAACCTCGCTGTTCCCCATTGTCATGTTCTCGCTGCTACCAATGGTACTGCTGCCTAATCTTGTCGAACCAGAACCTCCATAATCCTCATTGGCATGTTCTCGCTGCCAGCAATGGTTCTGCCGTCTAATCTAGTCGAGCCAGAATCTCCATGTTCCTCATTGGCATATTCACGCTGCCACCAATAGTACTGCCATCTAATCTAGTCCAGTAAGTTCAAGTTCTTGGGCCCTTTTTGGGCCCACAAAAAGTTAAATCCACCCCCCCCCCCCACCCCATTACCAGGGCTGCCATCAGTCATCTATTAAGCGTTTCAGGACCCAATATAACCAAATCAAATGGGGCCACCACCCATTACTAGTTACTATTTTTTAACATATCAGTGGGCCCCTTTTTGATTAGGGCCCCTGATAGGAGTACTTCCCAAACTGCCCTATTGGCACCAGTGGCAGTTATCATGTGCCATTTCCAATACTGGTGTCTTCTTATGTGTCAAAAGTTTCTTTGGGCCCCCTCAGGCTGCAGGGCCCCGTAGCAGCTGCTACCGCTGTACCTCCTATGGCTACGCCGCTGCTTGCAAGCTGGCCTAATCTTTTCAGTTAGCTATTGAAAGTAATTAAGTATTTTAGCCACTCATTTTTTTTCTGTCCCTCTTACAGCCAAATTTTCTTCACTAAGTTGTTCTACGTATCCAGTTTACTGTTTTGGATGGTAATTCCAGCTTCTTCTCACCTGTATAGGTATCGAAATTAACCCAAACATCTTCTCCCATCGACCTTTATGGGTTTCGAGTTCGAATCAAACCTTGAACCGAACATCACTACTGTTCGAAGATCGTTTCGAACTCGAACATTTTACTGTTCGCTCATCTCTATTTATCACTTCAAAACCTGTCACTTAAAAACTGGCAATTGAAAACTGGAAGACATAAATGTCCAAAAATGTCCATAAAGTCCATGAAGTTCATATATAAATGAGAAATTACACAGGGAAAAAATATTGAACACGCTTACTGAAATGTATTTAATACTTCATACAAAAGCCTTTGTTGGTGATGACAGTGTCCAGATGCCTTCTGTATCAAGTCGCATGCATTGTTCAGGTTTGATTTTGGTCCATTCTTCCACACAAACACTCTTCAAATCCCAAACGTTCTGTAGGCTCCTTCTATGAACTTTAATCTTTAATTCCTTCCATAGATTTTCTAATTGATTCAGGTCAGGTGATTGACTGGGCCATTCTAGCAGCTTTATTTCCTCTGAAACCAATTAAGAGTTTCCTTGGCTGTGTGTTTGGGATCATTGTCTTGATTAAATGTCCATCCTGGTTTCATCTTCATCATCATGGTAGATTGCAGATGGTAGATGGTACATTGGTCCGTTCATCCTTTCTACAATTATATGAAGTTTGACAGTGTTGTATGCTTAAAATGACCCTTACACCAGGATATTCGTACCACCAAAATTCACTGCTTGTATGGTGCATTTGGGGTGATAAGCAGTGCTGTTTGGCCTCCAAACATGTTATGGCATCCAAAAAGTTGAATTTTGGGCTCATCTTACCAGATTATATTCTCCCAGTATTTCACAGACTTGACTAAATGTTGTTGAGCAAACTTTAAACGTGCTTAAACATGCTTGTTGGTTAGCAATGGAGTGTTGAGTGGTGAACATGCACACGGACCATGGAAGTTGAATGCATTACATATTGTTTTCTTTGAAACAATTGTATCTGCTGATTTCAGGTCTATCTGTAGCTCTGAAATCTTGCACCTGGTCATGGCCAGTTTATGGTAAAATAATGTTCTTTGCACGGATTATGCAGTTACATCCAGTGACTCACAGGTGACGTCTCCTATGACTGGAGTCTTTCACTTTCCCTTTTCTTCTCTATCTGGTTCAGACCACCATGATGACTTCTCCCAGCCATGACTTGTCCCTGCAGTATTTACAACTCTTCACTTTTCTATCATCTTCCCACCTGTGCCCCAACCCTTGTATAAACTCCCCATCCATAATGCCCCAAAGGGTAATAATAACCCACATGATGTCCTTGAAGTTTGGTAGGTAGGGCCCCTGGTTGCTAGATATATAGACTTTCTCAGTAGGTAGGTAGAGATATAGCCCCCCATTAGGCAAGTGGGTTTAGAGCCCCACAGTAGATAGTTATGTAGGGCCCCCTCTAGTAGGTAGGTACATAGGCCCCCTCAGTAGATATGTAAGTATATTGGTTCCCCCAGTAGGTAGATAGCTATCTAAACCCCCAGTAGGTAGGTAGGTAAAAAGTGTCTGCCAGTAGGTAGGTATATATGGTCCTCTGAGAAGGTAGGTATATAGACTTCCCAGTAGGCAGGTAGGTATACAGAGACCCGCCAGTAGGTAAGTAAGTATATATGGCCCCCCCTTGGGTAGGCATATAGGGTTCCTCCAGTAGGTGGGTATATAGAGCCCCACAGTAGGTAGGTACATAACGCATCCATTATGTAGATAAGGCCCTCGAGAAGGTGGGGTAGTCGATAGGGCCTCCCAGGAGTTATTTACATAGGGGCCCCCAATAAGTAGGTAGCTATATTGGGCTACAACTAGGTAGGTAGTTTTGGAGGCACCCTATTAAAGAATGTAAAAATGAATACTCACCTCTCCATGCTCCCTTGAGGAGTCCACCTGCTTTAAGACCCAAACCAGGTGCTTTAGGTTTAGGGACCTATGACAGAAGCAGCATAGATAACGCGATGACATCACTTCATCACTCCACCTGCCCACCGACACACAGCAGGGGCAAGGAGCGCATAGCTCTTTCTGCCCTGCCGTACATCTTAATTGCATGCACAATGCAAGGACGCACATACAATTGAGACAACTTACATGGTAGAAGGCCTGTTCTTTCTACCAATCCTATGAAACAAGTGGGCTGGAGCAGCCGCCGGCAGCAGGCCCCCTCTTGTTTCATAGTTTGGCCAGGCCCTGTACGGCAGTGCCAGCTGTACTGCCACAACAGTGGTCCTGGCTGTAATCACTGTGTTGCTGTGCCTATGTGATCCAGCAATGCAGCTGTGTGGTGAGTGGGGCCTGTGGCTCCCCCTGGCTCAAAGGCCCAGTCACAAGTGCAACTGCTGTGTCCCCTGGAGCTATGCTACTAGTCAGGATACAATGTTATTATGGAGTTGGAAAATGGCTTATTATGTATATTATGTTCACCAATAATAATTTCCTATCTAAATCAGGTAATTGAGAATGAATATAAATCACTGAAAGAACATTACCTTCTAATATATAACTTGCATTTATTAGTTAAAAATGTGCATGCTAAATCAAGAAATCAACAAAGAAACTGCAATAATAAATCTGTGTAGGAATACATCATGGTATGGAATCATTAACGAGTACAAATTAATCTAAGTACTCACCAAAATATGAAGAGTTGAGTCTCCTGTTTGGATTATTGCTTTGTATAGACAGAGGAATACACAGAGCAATAATTCAAACAGAAGACTGGAGTATTTTTATTTTGGTGGGTACTTAGTTATATTTGTACTCATTACTTAATCTATATCAGGGGGCATCCCTACACAGATCTATTATTGCACTGTTTGTGTGTTGTTTTCGTGATTTAGCATGCACATTTTTAAACTTTTATAAGTTATATTTTAGAAGGTAATATGATTATATATAGAAACATTAACCAACATTGTTATTAGTGTGGTTATAATCGCAAGTTCTCACATAGAAGTAAAAACTTCCTTGTGTAATCCACACATACTCTGACAAGATTTTCAGTAAATTTTTTCAAAATATAGACAAGTATTGCATGTGAATTTGGACACGCATTTTGGACATGGACTTTACAGTGGATTGCTGTTAGAAAATTATTGAACAGTGCTCTTCAGTCTATTAGTGAACTGGAAACCATGTTAAGTCCAGAAGTCCACCCAATAGACACTCACCATGCTCCCAGACATCATTTTGGGTTTTTTCTTACTAGCTGTGTTTTCTTGTATGCTCCAAACGCCTTACTTTTTAAGCCAATAAACTGAGTTGAACATGTCCAATTAGTTTGTTGGATTCCACCAGGGATGATGAATAGCCGCATGGGTAAATTGAACTCCTAAGCATAAACGTAAAACGACGAGAAATGCAACTATTGATGATGGTTCTGCATAATGTTTTGGGTGGGATCTGAAGTGCATCACAAAATCTCATATACGATGTTCAGCATAGATCCATGTCGAAATCCATAAATGTTTAGGCAAGTATTGCTTAAGGATTTGAGGTTTCCCATCGACTTCAACAGTAAACTCTACATGAGATTTCCGATAGTAAAATGATAGAAGAATGAACATGTTAATTTTTTTTTTTTGTCTGCGTTGAGGATTTAGAAACCATGTGTCAAAATCTGTTTCATTTGAACATTAATGCAGCTTGTACAGTCAATGGGAAAAGTCTTCTTTCAGTTTTCATGGTGGGCTTCCTCATAGAATCCGCCTAAAACTTATTGTTGTAAAATGTAGTGTGAACTTGTCCTAAGGAATACCTCAGCAAAACTGATATGCTATGATGTACTTAATACAGAAAATGAGGGGTCAATGAAAGATATAAGAATTTAAAGAACACCAAAGAGCCCATGTATTGCAAAGTTTTCCCGCAGACCATGCACAGTTTTGCCATAGTATTTCATAATAGTCCATTAGTGAGTGTTTGTACTAATGGATCAGCTGTTAAGGAACACTTTTATAGAATTTAAAGGGGTTGTATCATTTCATTAAATGGTCTTTAGAATAATGGGACAGTGAAAACAAGCAACTTTGCAATTGGATGACATTTGCACAGCTGTCTTGTTTTCACTGTCTCCCTTATCTTCGTTTTCTGTAAACACAGGTCCCCAGTGCTGGTCGGATTCCACCTCCTTTCATGTCATTGGCTGCCAGTTCTATTAATTTACATTCTGTCTGGCCCCCGGTTGTATTCACGGGAGCGAGCATTCCTGCCTCTCTCACTCAAAGTAAAGGACTGGCACAATTTCACTCTGCACAGCCAGCAGAAACACAGAGGCACTGCACCTGCTTCTACAATCAGAAAACAGCAGAATTGTGCGTCGGTGCTAAATGCAAACATAGAAAGAGCATTAGGCTGCCTCTCTCACTCAAAGTAAGGGACCGACAGCAATTTCACTCCGCACAGCCAGAAGAAACACAATAATACTGCTGGGCTTCTACAATCAGAAAACAGCAGAATTGTACCTCGATGCCTAAATGCTCCTGGGTGTAATCACAGAAGGGATATTTGTGCTGCTCTGGAGGAGTTCATAGAAGACTGGATTCAATTGTCACAAACCTCCAGCTGTGAAAGGAGAAGAGATCAGTGCTCTGAGTTCATAGAAGATTGTCTAGACTGAATGCAGGCCTGTGGTATGTAAACATACTTACAAAATAAGACTGCATTGGGCGAACAACACAGTGACATGTGGACGGGAGGGAGGGGAGACTCGGGAGCAAGCATGAACAGTGAAGGGGGGATGATGTCATCCCTCTTCAGTTAAGAAACACCCAGCCGGGAGGGGAAGAAACGACCCTGAATTTGTAGAGCTGAGAAGCTGAGAGAACAATGAAACACACGAACTGAAGAAGCGATACATCCCCTTTAAAGTAAGTTGGGTTCGATGGCTTACATGTCAGCATTCTAAAACATCAAAACATCATACTATAAATGGTGGATTAGAATGGACTGTATATTTGTGACTAGTAATAAATGCCATAGTAACTGAATAATTGCCGTACTTCATATATATGTTAAGTTTGATGAAATTTAAAAACACTAACACTACACATGTGTTCATATTGTCCCATCACATCTTTTTCTTTTAATTTACTCCTATACTAACAATTTATATTCCTCTGGAATGCACATTACAGTGAATAAATGTATGTATTTTATTAAACAAAGTCAACTTTATTGTTTAACTTCTTAAATATGTATGTATAAATTTACTTCTCTGTAGAGATCTGTTAGCTTTGTTCACATTTGTATATACATGCAAATAAGCTTAGTTTTTTCTTCTTAATATCTATTCTTATTGTTCTTATTGAAAAATAATTTTATACAATGTACAAAAAGAATTTATTTGCTGTTTTCTGACTAATGTAGTCTATTGTTATATGTTTCTTGATTGCATTAATGTACATATGAAGCATTTATTACAACAATATTACGGTCATCGATATAGAAGCAAACCAACCACTTAGTGAACATAACTACTGTATTCAGACTGCAAAACTAAATCTAAGTCACGGTTTCATCTCATTTTAATGATGAAACCTGGTGTAATATTGAACTTGCTGTTTTACTGGTTTCTCCATTAGCTGTTTATGCTGCTGAAACCAAGCAGTGAACAAGCATCTACTTAAACAATTCAAGCATTTATAAAGCAAAGCATTTAGCATTATCATTACTGACATACCATACATGTTTACATTGAAAATTGTATATTTCCAGCTCACTTTGGGGTCAAAAGGAAACACAGAAAAAATGTCAGAAACACTAGAGCAGCAAATCTGTGTTTATTGTGTTTGAAAAAATAAAGAAATCATTTTATTTTCTGGAAGCTGGATATTTCAATTAGATTTTGGATTATACATGTTTACATAGTACAATGCATTTCTAAATATCACTTTGCATTGTAAAATTTTTAGATATATAAAGTCGTATGTCTATTAAAGCAAAAAAATAAAACACTGTTGAAAATTATTATTGCATCTGGGAAAATGTAGGTATAGTGCAATACAGATTCATTAGGGGACGTCAATAGGCCAGTTTATACTTTTTTAAAGTATTAAATTGTTGAACAAGAGAGTTACAATAAACGTCTCTAAGGGGTTGGCTTACCCCAGACATTGGTATAAAGATATGTTACCAATAGTGTTAGACTTCAGATTTAAAAAAGGAATGTTAGTCTGGCCTGAATCAAATTTTTGCAGAATTCACGGAAAAATGACCCCTTATCTGTACCTCTTCCCTGACCCTAACACTAAATTGGGGTTGAAGTACAGGTTTAGGTTATAGTTATAAAGCTTGGGTTTAGATGGGGTTAGGGTTTGAGTTGGACTGGGGAGCTTTTGAAATTAGGTTTGAGGTTTTTCTGGGGTTAGGGTTGGAGTTGGATTTACTGTTGTGGTAGAATTTGAGATAAGAGTTTGGGTTAGGGGTTAGTGGTTATGATCAGTCCCATCAAAATGTGATTTGTGTAATGATTTCAGAATGCATATTTTACGTACAACTGTTACCATCCGAATTATGTAAACTGAGGATTCTTTTTCAGCTTCTAAGGGTGACATTTATGAAGGGGGCTGCAACGGTTTTCTATCATGCTTTGAGCTAAAAAAAAACTGTTGTCGTCCTTTTCTATAGATGTGTGAACAGTCGTAAATCTAAACTTGGCTCATTGTCCACCAGACACAACACTTTTGAATGCATCAAAGATGCGGGGCATGTTGCCCTAGAATCATACAATTAGACACATTTATGAATATGTAATGCTGAAAGGAGGTACAAAACTGTTGGTACTTGCCAGACCAAGTTAAAAGTAGTCTGACTGAGGCCAAAGTTGTCATAGATGAACTAGAATTGTCAATAGGGCCACAAATTTCAATTATTTCTCAACTAATAACACTAAAGTAATGAAAACTAATGTATGATAATTATCAGACTATATAAAATTAAATTTAGCGATAACAAAAAAATGTGCTGAAAAATCCCCCCTCGGGTTATAAACCGGGAGCCCGTCGGCGCTCGGGGGGGTGCGAGGGCCCCTGCACCGGCAGGGACATTTCTGCTACATGCGACTCCTCAGGGAGCACATATAGCAGAATGCCGAGTGAGCTGACTGTTTCCGGGCGCTGCAATGGCCCGGGCCCTGTCAGCGTTCTCTTCCTCTGTATGCGCCTCCTCCGGAGCGCATACAGGAGAAGATACCACTGCAGAGCAGAGAGCGAGCGCTCCGTGCTCCACAGTGGACTCCAGATGGCCGCAGACTCGTGGCTGTCCGGAGTTTACAGCACAGGCAGCGTGTGTCATCACACTGCATGCCTGGCCTGATGACATCAGGAGCAGCGAGGGAGCAAGGTAAGTGTGTGGATTTTTTTTTTTTAAACTGCCCATACCTGCCTATCGGGGGCCATATACCTGCCTAGTACCTGCCTATGTGGCCAGATACCTGCCATATACCTGTCTAATACCTTCATATGGGGCCATATACCTGCCTAGTACCTGCCTATGGGACCATATACCTACCTAGTACCTGTCTCTGGGGCCATATACCTGCCTAGTACCTGCCTATGGGGCCATATACCTGCCTAGTACCTGCCTATGGGGCCATATACCTGCCTAGTATCTGCCTATGGGGCCATATACCTGCCTATAACTTGCCTATGGGGACATATACCTGCCTATAACCTGCCTATGGGGACATATACCTCTGCCTATAACCTGCCTATGGGGACATATACCTGCCTATACCTGCCTATGGGGGACATATACCTGCCTATAATCTGCCAATGGGGACATATACCTGCCTATAACCTGCCTATGGGGACATATACCTACCTATACCTGCCTATGGGGGACATATACCTTCCTATGGGGGACATTAAACTGCCTATAATCTGCCAATGGGGACAAATACCTGCCTATGCATGCCTATAACCTGCCTATGGGGGACATTAAACTGCCTATACCTGCCTATGTAATTTTTTTGGTATCCATTTTAATTTTTTTTAAATTCACCAGTAGCCGCTGCATTTTCCACCCTAGTCTTATACTCAAGTCAATAAGTTTTCCCAGTTTTTTGTAGCAAAAGTAGGTGCCTCGGCTTATATTCGGGTTGACTTATACTCGAGTATATACGGTAATATAAAATAAATCTAAAATTATATACTATTCCAAAAATCTAAAATTATCTCATATCAAATTAATATTAAATTATATAACATAAAATGAGTATAAAATAAAATGATCTAAAATCATCAAACCAATACAGCATCTACCTTACATCCCATTCACAATCTGGTATTTACAGAGTTAGCATAATATTTTCATTGATAAGAAATACATCACAGCAGGCTAGAAATAAATGAAAAGTTATTAGACTAGCATGTTAGTGAATAGAAACTATCATTGTAGTGATCTTGTTTGGCACACAACAATTCTCAGAGACCTTTCTGTGCACCAAGCAAGACCACTTCTATGATCGTTTCTATTCACTGACGTTATTCTAACAGCTTTTCTTTTATTTCTAGCCTGCTGTGATGTGGTTGTAATGACTAATAATGCTATGCTATTTCCTTAAATACCCGATTAAGAACAGGATTTATGGCAGATTCTGTATTGGTTTACGTATTTTAGATTATTTAATATTAATTGTATATGATATAATTTAATATTATTTTGATATGAGATCATTTTAGATTCTTGGGATATTGTATAATTTTAGATTTTTTTATATTGTTCAATTTTATGTACTTTAATAATTATCTTATATAAGTTTTTATTACTTTAGTGGTATTAGTTGAGAAACAATTGATATTTTTGGCCCTATTGGCAATGCTAGTTTGCCTATGATAACTTTGGCCTCAGTCAGACCACTTTTAACTTGGTCTGGCTTGTGCTAATAGTTTTGTACCTACACATTCATAGATGTGTCTAATCCTAGGAATCTGGTGCGACACGCCCCCGCCTCTTTGGCGCATTCAAAAATGCAGATTGCACCAAGTTTTGGCACACGACTATTCTATATATATATATATTATATATATATATATTTATATATATATATAATATATATTATATATATATATATATAGAACAAGGCTACAACAGGTTTTTTAGTTCAAAATACGCAAGAAAACTGGTGCAGCCCCGTTCATACATATCCCTTAATCTCTTTGCTTCCCTGCTCTCCTTTGGATTCCTCCATGGTTCTTCAGTATGCAGATGACATTCAGCAAATAAATAAAGCAAAGTCTTTTTGTTCCAATATTTTCACAAAGAACAGTCAAAACAAGACCCACAAGCTTTTCATGACTCATTTTATTTTTTTCCAGTAATAAGCAATTAGGCTTTATTGATGAGATGACCTATGTGTAATGTTATGACGCGGTCTGTATGAATAGTGGGTAAGCCCTAAATAATTCCCTCTTTTGAGCCTACTGTTCAGGGAGACATTGTTTTAGGACAATGCCAAAAATAATTAAAAGTACCACTGTTTGGCATCTTGTTGGGTATCCCATAATCACATGAAAGTAGCATTCTGACCATATTTGATCAAGCACTACTGTAAGGATACCTGGGTAGGGATAACGTTTTAATCTTTTCTGTTGTAAGTGTGAGGATAAAACAAAAAGTCCTTGTATATGTTACAAGATATTAATTACTACTGAGGAATCTGTATTTTTTCAGACAACAAGTCAACATATCTTGTTTGGCCAAAACAATTTAGAATGTGTTTTTAATTCAAGTGGTTTACCGTCCTGCTTATAACTTCAACCTAAGCTGCAAATTAAGCTTCCTTTGGATTTCAAAATCATAAATGCTAAAAATGCATAAACAGAACCTTTTTTTAATTTTTCAATTTCAAAGAGAACATCAGCCATTGTGAATATTTGTTCAATAAAATAATACACTTTTACAAACAATGTGGGTTACCAGTTCAGGGACAGCATAATACACTGATAAAATGTGCTAATGAAAAACAATATTTTGTCACATATAATTCTGCCATAATTACTGGCATTTGCCTTTTCAAATAGTATTTCATGAATATTTTGATTGTTCTAATGTTGTATTTGTACAAACAAGTAGATAATAATATTCAAGCAAACTTTCATGAAAGTAAGTAAATATAAAAACAAATGTTATTTTGATAAAAGAAACCATCTATTATATCAGCAAAACAGAAAACAATGTTTTAACTGGCAGTCAAGAGACAATGAGGGAAACCATACAGAGTCTTTTAAAACGGAATACAGGTTAACATGTCAACACAGTTCTATATAATTTACATATAAATTAATGAACCATACCTTTAGGAAAGGTAAATAAAGATTAGTGCCATTTACATTGCTGTTCCAATGTTGCTTCATGTCAAAGTTAGAACAGTTCTTAGCTCCTGTTTGTTTACACAATCATCTCTAGTTACTGACTATATTTGCTGTAGCAGTGGCCAGCCGTTTGATGTCACTCCTTCCTGTGCTTCTCACTCTCTGATTTTAGCTTTCTACTGAGAAAAATTTTAACCTTTGCAGATACTGACCTGGGAACGTCCTGTCAGGTCTGCAGAACACATTAGACTAAGGTCTAACGTCCCTCCTACCAGAGAAACTGACCATTATTTGTCTGCCCACAAACATCGGAGTGGTAATGTATGGACGCAATGGGATGGTATCGTTTATACTACATGTCTAATGGTTTATAGTATACCCCTATTTAACTATATGCTACAGTGCTAATATATGAATATATCTCTGTATTTTGAATGATGTATCATCTTTTTGCACCTTTTGTGATTTTGCCCTGATGAATCCTGTCATTATGGGAGGAAACGCGTTGCCTAGTGTGCAATAATATGGGCGTTTTCTATTTACCTTGTATCCACTGTATAGGATTGTGTATAGTGGGTACGTATGTGTAGCTTGAGATACTACTTTAATATATCTATACTGCATTATCTAGGAATTCTCGTTTTTTGCCCAGGAAGATATCATAGGGCAAACTAGGGATAGTAGAGTAGTAGTTTAGGTTCCGGTAGGGGTCGTCCTTTTTTCGGGACGGGCTCCCCTTTGGTATGTAGGGAATTAGTTAATTTTTTGGTTATTGTGTATTTAGTGTAGGGTTAGGTAGAGTTTGTACATTTTTAAGGATTATATATTAAAAGTTATATTTTAATCAAGTATTCTCCAAAAGTGTCTTTTCGTCTATTAGAGTATCCAGCAAGGACTCTTTACACGCGGTGCAGATGTGAAAGTTAACCCCCTAGTGCCGGTCAGTTACTGGTTTGCTCTAGCTATTGCGCTATAGTGTTGATCCAGAGGAGATACTGTAGGAGCCAATTGTCCTCATTTTTGTGAAAAAAATTCTGCCAATCTGTCAATTAGAATAAATCCTTGGATCAACGACCCTTCTCCAGAATACTAGTCACTATAATTTGTTATATTATTACACACTAGAAATGCATCCAGACCCTTTTTGAACTCTGTTAGTGAATTCACCCTGACATGTTTCTCTGGCAGAGAGTTCCACAGTCTCACTGTTCTTACAGTAAAAAATCCCTTTCTATGTTTATGTAGAAGCCTTTGTTCCACTAGATGTAGAGGATGCCCTCTTTTTCTAGAAAAACTCCAGGGTATAAACAGATTTTAGGAGGGATCTTTATATTGACCTTTGATATATTTAATTATATTTATGTCACCCGAAGTCTTTTATCTAAACTAAATAACCGTACTTTTGCTAATCTTTCTGGATTTTACTTAAATGTTGTTATTAAGATCCTTGTTAGAGATCAGCAAGTTGTGAAAAAAGTACTGAAACATTGAATAGATGGACATGTGCATTAGAAAGTTAAGAAATAGTTTCATTTAGTTCCTTTAAAAAAAATCAAGGAATTTTATGTTCAGCCTCAAATTTCAAACAAAAGTCAAATATCCCTAATTTTTTTGAGCAGTGTATATGCACGAAAATCTGAGGTTGCATATCAAATATTATAAATTACACAGTGTTGTAGTGTGTACCAGGCAGTTGGATGAACAATATTTATAAACAACTAAACAAAAAAATTAAATAAAAAAAGGGTTGCATAACATGAAAAGAATTGGCTCTCGTTAATGAGATTAATGAGTTTTTGTGTGGGTCATGTTGGCGAGGGCGCTGCAACATTATTCCATAAAAGAGACCACTTATTTCATATTTCTTGGAAGCTATGTGGGTTGCCCTGCTATTTGTTCCTCCATTGTGTAATTCAATTTGAAGGAATTTCGAATTTCTATAATGAAAGGTATTATGTGGCTTCTTTAAGTTCCTGACAATGTGAGAACATGCTACTGTTAGGATGTGGGCTTTAGGAAGTGCCTCCACAGTTAGTAGATATTTTAGAGTTAAAGACAGGAGAACTACCTTAGGCGCCACATGTATGAAAACTGTTTAGGTCTAAAACTCACTTTTTTGCCCATAGTAACCTATGGGCAAAAAAGTGAGTTTTAGACCTAAACAGTTTTCATACATGTGGTCCTAGGTGTCCACCGCAATGGTCTTCCAACTACAGTCTTAATAAAATAATGAATTGAGGGCCAATAAGATTTAACAAGAGCATTCCCACCAGAAGTGGAGTAGTGTTCCTATTGTATTTCTACACCTCCAGCAGGTTTCTTTATGATTGACACATCTGGAGGCTCTATGGTTAAGCGTGAAAACAAGGTACAATGGTTGATCTGTAAAGGAGGTCCACAAGTCCCTTTCCCACTTGGCGACAAACATAAGATTATGAGGATTGAGGGTATACATTAGTGCGTAAGAGCTGATACCCTTTTGCATCAAAGTTGAGTCGTTAAATAAATTTTCTAAGGTAGAAATAGGGAAGTCAATAGATAGGTTTATCACAGATAGTGGGAAATTTATGAAAAGTGGCGTAAAATCTCAGTTAGTTAGTGTAGCATTCGTCAGTATCTCACAGCACTTTATAAATGTGTCCTGTTGCGAGACACCGTTATCCAAAAAAAGTAGCGCATAGAGTGTATATTCCAAAATTCGTCTCAGCCTTGCCATTATGAAATTGGTATGCATTGGTGTGACAGTTTTGCACCACATTTTGTCATGACACATTCATAACTGTGGTGCATTGTACGAATCTGGTGTGACACGACTGAGTAGAATTGGCACATACAAAAGTGTCGGGTCTGTTGCAGCATGCGCCCGATTTTGGTGTAGGACAGTTCATACATCTGTTGGACAGGGCTTCAACATGTTTTTTTAGCTCAAAGCATGCCAAATAACTGGCACAGCCCAATTCAGACATGTTGCCCAGAATGTCTAATTTTTAAATATTTAAAAAGATCTCTTCGCCAGATAACAAAATGGTTCACAATGCAGTCAAATGGCATTAAGGATTCTCCTAAGACGGTATCTGTTAATTTGGTGATGCCACATTCCACCCACAAGTGAATATCCAAGTTTAGGATAACTTGTTGAAGTATATTGAGAGGCATATCTTTTATTCTTATGGGAAATATTGCCTGCTTTTCAATTAAAACATACAAACTATCAATGCTGTGCTAACTGTATGCAGAAAAGGCCTGAGTGGTCTGAGTGGGAAACCAAAGGGAAAATACCAGTGCATTTTGTCACACAGCATCAAACTCCATACCAAACAATTGTTTAGAGTCAGTGGAAAGCCACCAATGTCTTGCCTGTTCTGTACTGGATGCCTTGTAGTACACAGAGATACAAGGGCGCCCAAACCTTCTCTATCTACAGAAGTGCAAAGTATCTTTCTCACCATTATTGGGTGTTTATTTTCCAAATGAAATTTATTAGAACCTTCTGGAAAAGTTGTAAATGAGACTGCGGAAAAAGCACCGGTAAATTCCAGAAGTAATATAAAATTTTCAGGAGATGCATCATTTTGACCGTAACAATATGAATCAACCAAGATAAAGAGGCTTTAGAGTAGGTATTAATGTCAGCATGGATTGTTTTAAGAATGTGGATTGGAAGTAAGTGATACCTAAATAAGGTCATTCCTTATCCGTTCAAGGGAAGGGAAAGTACGTTTTGAGACTGTTACCGATCTCTGGTAAATTACCCAAATTTAAAGTAAAAGATTTAGATGCATTGACCTTGTAAAGTAAAATGTGGCCACATCTTTTGAGTATGTCTGACACTGCCACTAACAAAAGTTTTGTAGTTCATGATTAGTAACTTGAAATTAATTCGCTGGGCAATGGGTAGCCAGTGAATTGATTGGCAGAGTGGAGAGGCAGAAGTGTAGTGAGGAGAGAGGTGAATAAGATAGGCAGCAGGGTTGAGGATGGATTGAAGGGGAGCAAGAGTGCTAGATGGGAGGCCACAGAGGAGGATGTTGCAGTAGTCTAGGCGGGAGATGATGAGGGCATGGAAGAGTTGAGGAATGAGCGGATGCGAGAGATATTTTTCAGGTGGAGGCGGCAGGCAGAAGTAAGACTTGAATGTGTGGTTTGAAAGACAGAGAGGAGTCGAAGATTATCCCAAGGCAGCGGACTTGCGGAACAAGTGAGAGTGTACAGCCGTTGACTGAGATAGAGAGATCATGTGGAGGGATGGAGTGGGACAGTGGAAAGATGATGAGCTCAGTTCTCTCCACATTTAGTTTTAGGAGACGGGAGGAGAAGAAGGACGAAATGGACGATAAACAGTCTGGGATCCGGGAGAGAAGAGAGGTAACATCTGGGCCAGAGATGTAGAGTTGTGTGTCGTCAGCATATAGATGCTAGTAAAAGCCGTGTGAAGCTATGAGCTGACCAAGGCCAAAAGTGTAAAGAGAGAAGAGTAGTGGGCTCAGGACTGACCCCTGGGGGACGCCGACAGAGAGTGGTCAGGGGTAGGAGGTAGAGCGAGAATGAAAGATGCTGAATGTCCGATCAGTGAGGTATGAGGAGATCCAGGAAAGAGCCAATTCCGTGATGCCGAGGGAGGAGAGGATTTGTAGCAGGATGGAGTGGTCGACAGTGTCAAAGGCAGAGGACAGGTCTAGAAGGAGAATGACAGAGTAATGGCGTGAGGCTTTAGCAGTTGCTAGGAAATAGGTGACCTTGGTTATGGTGGTTTCGGTAGAGTGGTGTGGTCGGAAACCAGATAGTAGTGGGTCGAGGAGAGAGTTGGAGGAGAAATGAGAGGACAGTTGAAGATAGACGTGCTGCTTAAGGAGTTTGGAGGCAAAAGAGAGCAGTGAGATGTGACAATAGTTGGACAGAGAGGAGAGGTCAAGGGATGTTTTTTTAAGGATGGGTGTGATAGTAGCATGTTTAAAAGAGGAAAGGAAGATGCCAGAGGTTAACGATAGGTTGAACTAGTGGGTGAGGGCTGGTATAGCAACACTAAGGTCAGGGATGAGGTGGGATGGCAGTGGGACAAGATTACAGGTAGTGAGGTTGGGTTTGGACAGTAGAGAGAAAAGGTTGTCATGAGTAACAGTGGGGAAGCAAGTTAAGGGGGAAGAGCATTGTGCAGATATAAAGGGTGCTGGGGACTGTGGGCTGAAGCCGTTTCTGATTAGGTAGTTTTGTGAAGTAAGTGAATGGCAAAGTCATCTGAAGAAAGGAGAGATGGGGGAGGTGGTGCTGGTGGACGGAGGAGAGATTTGATGGTGTTGAACAGTTGTCTGGGGTTGTGAGACAGGGAGGATATGAGAGTGATGAAGTAATCCTGTTTGGCTTTGGCAAGTGCAGATTTGAAAGTATGTAGTGATTGTATGAGGTGAAGTCAGCGGTGGACCGGGTTTTCTTCCAGTGACGTTTGGGGATTCTGGAAGCTCGCTTAAGTTGTTTAGTGGAGGCTGTGTGCCAGGGTTGTCTGTTGAGTTTGCGGGTTGTATTATGTGTGAGAGGAGCGACTGAGTAAAGGGTGATGGCGATTGTGTGGTTATAGAAGGCTGTGTCTGGGTCATTAAGTGAGGATATGGTAGAGAGGGATGCAAGAGAGTCAGAGAGAGTGTGAGGGTTAAGGTTTTGTAGGTTTCTGCGGGGGTGTACTTGGTGTGAGACCGGAGGAGCAGGTGGAGTGGAGATGGTTGAAAAGGTAAGTAGATTGTGGTCAGATCTGGGGTGGGAAGAGTTAAATTAAATGTTAGCGGAGATAGAGGGCATCCTTGGCACGTGCCATTAGTTATAAGACATTAGACAGGCTATCAAGGTGAACATTTGGGCTATGGGATAATAGTAGAGGACCAACATTGCTTGAAGAAAATTATCTCTAAGATTACATTTCTGTAATACTGACTTCATGTAACCCTACTGTACCCTGTTGAATGCCTTCTCTCTATCCAATGTAAGAAGCAACAAAGGAATTTTTTAATTAAGCAACTTCAATTATATTAACAAAACAATGGGTGCCATCCAAGGTCTGGCTGCCCTTTGTAAACTCTACCTCATTATTTGAGATCATCTGGTGGAGAGCAAATAATTTCAGATCTCTATTTAATAGGGAGATTTGGCAGAAATGGGACGCTGTGTCAACCAATTTCCCTGGTTATGGAAGTGTAACAAATAAAGCAGTTAGCATCTTTTTTGGTATAGGGGAACTCACTAATATGTCATTAAACATTGAGTTTACCTTTTTTTTAACCTTAACCTTACCGCCCTGACAGAGCCCCATTTTTTATATCTAACGTGTCACTTTTTGTGAGATTAACTTTTTGATACTTTTACCTATCCATGTGTTTCAGATAATGTTTTCTTATGACACACCATGCTTTAAGTTAGTAATAAATTTTGTCCATATACAAACCTTGTTTATTTGTGAAAAATATCAAAATATCACGAACATTTGGAAAAATTTGCCATTTTCAAAGTTCAAAAATATCTGCGTGTAAGACAAATAGTTATTTCATACAAAATAGTTTATAACTAGCATCTACCGTATGTCTACTGGCATCATTTTTTAAATAACTTTTTATTTTTTGACAACGTTAGGGGGCTTAGAAATTTAGTAGTAATTTTTCACATTTTCAATTTGCAACATAGATTTTTTTTTAGGGACCAGTCCAGTTGTGACGTAGCTTTGAGGTGCCTGTATGTTTAATACAGGTGCATAACTGGAGAAGCCTGGGCCCCATAGCAAACTTTTAGATAGGTTGGTAGGCTCCAGGTAGGTAGGTAGGCAGTAAATAGGCCCCAGGTAGGTAGGCAGTGCATAGGCGTCAGGTAGGTAGGTAGGCAGAATGGTCCTAGGTAGATAGGCAGTAGTTAGGCAAATCTCAGTTAGGTAGGCAGGCTACAGCTAGGTAGATTGGTCCTAGGTAGCCAGTAGATAGGCAAGTCTCAAGTAGGTAGGGCCCACATAGGTAGGTAAGTAAATAGGCTATAGGGAGCCCCAAAAAGGCAGGCTTTAGCTAGGCTTTGTGTGGCCCATTTAGGCAGGAAGGGTTTAGACAGGCTACAAGGGGCTACAAGGGGGCCCCAGATAGGCAAGCTTTAGATAGGCTGTAAGGTCCCCATACAGGCAGGCAGGGTTTAGGTAGGCTATATGATCCCCATATAGGCAGGCAGGCAGGCAGTGCTTAGGTTACTATAAAGGCTCCATGCAGACAGGTAGGGTTTAGGTATAGTATATGGCCCCATATAGATAGGCAGGCAGGGTTTAGGTAGCTATAGGGCCCCATATAGGCAGGCAGGGTTTAGGTAGCTATAGTGCCCCATATAGGCAGGCAGGGTTTAGGTAGAGTATGAGGCCCCATATAGGCAAGCAGGGTTTAAGTAGCTATAGGGCCCCATGTAGGCAGGCAGGGTTTAGGTAGCTAGAGGGGCCCATAAAGATAGGAAGGCCGGGTTTAGGTAGAGTACAGAGCCCCATATATGCAGGCAGGATTTAGGTAGCTATAGGGGCCATATATAGTCAGGCAGGCAGGGTCTAGGTATCTATAGGGACCATATATAGGCAGGCAGGGTCTAGGTAGCTATAGGAGTGACATATAGTGAGGCAGGCAGGGTCTAGGTAGCTATAGGGGCCATATACAGTCAGGCAGGCTATGTTTAGGTAGCTATAGGGGCTAAACATAGGCAGGGTCTAGGTAGCTATAGTGGCCATATATAGTCAGGTAGGTAGGGTCTAGGTAGCTATAGGGGCCATATATAGTCAGGCAGGCAGTGTTAAGGCAGGCTAGATTAATGTTAAAATAAGAAATCACTTACTCAACTGTGCCACATTTCCTCGATACGACCAGCTCCCGGCCAGTCTGTGCTCGGTGCGGGCAGCGCGTTGATATGACGTCATCGCACCGCCCATGTCAGCACTGTGGGTTGGTGCCTGCTAGGATTAAGGCCTAGCAGGCAGATTAGCCGATGCTGACACCGGGCAGACCTGCATTTTAAATGCTCGGACCAGAGGGCCCCGCAGCTCCGTCTCGCCGGCAATGAACTGTTATGTTCAATGCCGGCGGGCGAAGGAGCAAGACCACCGGGGGAGCAGAAGAACTAGCAGCTGCCCCGGGGCAGCTGCTACGTCTGCTACCCCGGTAGTTACGTCCTTGCTTTAATACCCCAATAAATGACTACATCTAAGAAACTAAACCCCTTAAAATATTCAAAACAGCATTCAGGAAGCTGATTACCTCATTAGGTGTTTCACCTAATGTCAATTATTGATCTGTTTAACGCTGTAAAAAGGCAATAGAAACTATAGGGATACGTTTTTGTAGTCCAGAAAACGTATCCAAATATGTACCATACTTTGTGGTACATTTTTGGATGTGTTTTACGTATTTCAAAAACGTATCCAAGACTCCATCTGCAAAATACCCAAACACCTCTCCCCCTGAATTGGGCACAGGAGGGGGAGGGTCAACATGCAATGAACTACATTTGAAGGCAGACTCTCTGAATTTCAAGCAGCACATTGACCCTCCTCCCCAGGTAGTGGTCATCAGCTACAGCTTAGGCTATGTCTACATAGCACTGGTTTATAGTCAGATTTTTAGCAGATTCAGATTGCTGTGTAGACTGCAATAGAAAATCCATGCTCTGTAGCCTACAGCACGCATTTTCTATTGTGGGTTTTCTAAATCGTCGGCTGTCCAGCAAAAGATAGAACATGTTCTATCTTCTGCCGGATTCCCGTAGCTCCGATGTACTAGGTTGGTGGGAAATCCGAAAATCAACTGTGGTTTTTAGTCAAACCCAAGGCAAAATACATGGTGTATACTGTGTAGAACCGGCCTATCAACAGCTCCTAGAAAGATATTGTGTGAGAGGAGGAGCTTACATTTACCAGCAGCTATTTCTTGTATCATGTGTAAGAAGTAAGCGCAAGTCATGTAATCTCATAGAGGGGGGCCAGTGCAGCTGCATCTTTTTCCCCTTAGTTAAAACAGCCGTGAGTGATTGGTCCATGGAAAGCTGGGTGGTGGGTACTGACCCTTAAAGACACACCCCAGGAATGGAGCTTCAGAATGCCGCTGATAGATCAGCCAATACCACACAGCCCATATCATAGCAGTTACAGCTGCAATGCACCTGCAGTAACCATATATGACTGGTATACCCAATGACCTTACTGAATCAATGGTCTACAAATTGACTGCTTCATAAATGCATGCACCATGCACCGCCAAAAACTTCAGACCTTATAAAATAATTTGTCAAAAAAAATCCCCAAGAGGCAATTCAGGCCAATTTATTTCTAATCATAAGACTGTTTAGTCAAGTGTGTCAGCTCATCTGGTGTAATTATTGTGTTAAATCTATCGGGTTATAAAATAGAGCACAACAAATGTAATTAAATATTACACAGGCTGCTGTATTTTACTTACTGGAGGTCAACACACCACAAACACTTTAATTTGACAACAGCCACAAAAATCAGTCAATAACCATAGATTTGAGCCCTAGACCCTCCCCCCCCCCCTCCCCACAAACTGCTGAATTTTTTCATGGGCAGATACATACGGCTGGAAATTAAATCAGTGTAGCAGAAACTGCATGAGCAGCATCCTAGAAATGAATGGGGAGGATGGCACTTCTCTCCCCATTCTCTGACAGAGTCGGCTCATAGATACAGATAGGGTCACCATCAGAAATTTCAAAGCCCTATACAGTCAATTCATCTGGGCTCCCCCCTTAAGAAAAGAAAAATTATTTATGGGGTGAACAAGAACAAAAATACAATTGTGCCATTGTTTTTTGGTTTATTTTCAGTTGGAGTTTACACCATTCAGTTTAATTGACATGTTATCTCTATTCTGTTGGTCCGGTGCTTCAGGCTTGGGGCCTAGGGCAGGCAGCAGCACAGGCAGTGTGATGATGTCACTTCATCACGTTGCCTGCGCAGCAACACAGAGGAGTGGTTTCTCAGCCCCGTTCTATCTTTTAATTGTATGTACATCGCGAAGACAACTGAGATAATCATCATGGGAGAAAAAACATGCCACAGTCCTGTTCTTTCTAACAAACCTATGAAACAAGAGGGCGGTAAATGTCAGCGGTAGTGGGCCCACCTTATTTAACAGTTGTGCCAGGCCCCGTGTGGCAGTACCAGCTGTACTGCCCTAACCGTGACCCTGGCTAGCGAGCTATGAGGCGACCTGCAGTGCTGAAAAGTTCAGAACATGGGAGCACCACTTTAAAATTTTGATTACCATGGCTAGTGAACTGTAATGAAAGGTACCATGTTATCATTTCGTCAGGTACATCTGTTGGATTTTGGTTCATGCTCAATTTGTTAGGTGAGTGGAAAGTGAGTGCAAGATTTAGTAAGTGAAGATAGATTAACCTATAGCAGTCACATCCACGTCACATGCTGGTATGTGTGTATATGACATGAACAACCCTAAGTATATTTAAAATTAATGGGAAAAATGAATCGTATTTACAGTTAATTACTGTATAAAATCAAATGTTATTTGAATGTATAGTGTCTGTATTTCCTGTATATACAGCACATATGTGAAATTTAATATTTGGAATGCTTTATTAATTTTACACTGCATTGCCTTTTAGATACATTGTAAGCTTCCCCATTTAACAATGGATTACATGAACGACTTTGCTTCACTGCACCTTTTTTTCCTCTTTCAAGTGTTCTCCCAATTACTTCAGCAACAGAGAATGCAGTAAACCAGCAGTGAACAAATGATACTGTGAATAACAGGACTGTCCCTGAGATTGATATTTATCTACAAAGTGGATGCGATTAAAAACAAAAGGAAAAAAGTGTAACGGCTGGGTGGTGGACCCACTGGACCACCGCAAGCGATGATAAATAAGCCACACCAGGGAACGGAATCTAAGTAGCCCCCGGTTTTCACCAGAGCCCGCCGCAAAGCGGGATGGACTTGCTGCGGCGTGAGGCTACCAGGTCGTCCCCCCTGACGTGACTTGCTTGCGATGGCAGCCGAGGTGCAGCGTGGTACGGAGTCGTAGTCCGAGAATCGTAGTCGTGGGCAGGCAGAAGGTCAGGGCAGGCGGCAATGGTTCGTGGTCGTGGACAGGCAGAAGGTCAGGGCAGGCAGCAGAGGTTCGGAGTCGAGAAACGTAGCAAGAGGTCTGGTACATGGTAGGGCGAGAATACACTTTAGGAAACGCTTTAGCTAAGGCACGAGGCAACATAGATCCAGCAAGGGGTGATTGTGGGACGTGACCTTAAGTAGGGGAAGCGCCTGGCAATTAGCCAATTATCGGGGCGCTGGCCCTTTAAATCCTCGAGAACGAGCGCGCGTGCGCCTTAGGACACGGGCACGCGCGCCTCGGCCGGCAGAGGGCGCGGACGGCACAGGAGCGAGGTCCAGGTGAGTCCCCGGCAGGCGCGGACCCCCGGCTCGTCCTGCGGCCAGCGGCGGCACCCGACCCTGGTGGGTGCCCGGGGGGGCGGCCACGGGTGCGCCCGCGGCCCGCGGGCCGAGGAGCGGAGGGTACCGCGACAAAAAGAGGTTAAATCAAAGTTAAAGTAAAGTCATACCAAATCGCTGTTTATTTGTAGCATGGAACACACTAAGCAAAATGTATACTGAAATTAGATTTTGTTTACTACAAAGAAAATCTACATTGGGACCACAAAGACTCTTGATCACACTCTTGCTTATAAAAAGAAATGAAACCGTAATATTAACCCCCTTATCGCTAGAAAGCAAAAAAACATACTCTGTTAAATTGTACCAGTTCTTTTATTAACACAATGATTGTTAGGACTCTAGATATACATAGTTGAGTCACATTACTTTGACCACCAGCTAATATCCAGAGTAACTGACTTATGTGGCACAGAGAGCACCTAGATGGGCTGGAAGTGACTTAATAAGGTCCTGATAGGTTATCACAGGTATCTGGAATCATGCTGACTGCAGTGCCTCCTACAGCTGCTGCAGGGAGTGTAAGTGTATAGGATGGGGGAACCATATGGCAAACATGATGATTGAGGTGGTCCCACAGGTACTCAATTGAGTTTAAAACTAGAGAATTAGGGGACTTGGGTAGTTCTTGGAAGACTTATTCATGCTCTTCCAACCTGTGTTGGACATTTCTTGCCATGTGCATGTCGCATTGTCTTGCAGGAAGATCCTATCCATCCCAGCATGTATTGATGTACATGATTGGTAAGGATGAAAATGGGTGAAAGAACCACCCATATACTTACATATTTACATAATTAGTACAGTTGAAAAAAGACATATGTCTGTCAAGTTCAACCAAGAGTGGGGAAAGATGTGAATGAAGGGAGAGGGATAGGGATTTTTTAATCTTTCTTTCTTCTATGATGCAGACCTTGGAACCCATAAGGCAAGAACCAATCTGCCCTAAATGAATATTTAGTTTCTGATCCCAAAATTGCCATTAGACTAGATCTAGACTTTTATGTAGCTACATAAGTATTAATTTTTTTAAAATTTTTAAGCAGCTATCTAAGCCTTTCTTGAAACCCTCAACTGTTCTTGCTGTGACCAGCTTCTCAGGCAGCCTATTCCAGAGTCACATTTCTCATGATGAAGAAGGCTTTTCTCTTTTGGAGATTGAATCCTTTTTTATCAAGACAAAGAAATTCCCGTTGTTTTTTGAGGAGGTTTTAAATTAAATAGTTTTTCATCATAATTCTTGTAGGGGCCATTTATATACTTAAATAAATTAATCATGTCTTCCCAGAGCTATCCTTTCTCAAGACTAGATAAGTTCAATTTGTTTAACCTTTCCTCATAACTAAAATGCTCTATTTCCCCTTATTAGTTTGGTTACTCATGTTGGCACATTCTCCATCTCCACTACATCCCTTCTATAAACTGGAGCCCAAAAGTGAACAGCATACTCTAAGTGAGGCCGCACCAATGTTTTATATTGTGGTATTATTACATCCCTGTCCTGAAAATCCATGCCTCTTCTAAAACACGCCAATATCCAAGTGGCCTGAGAGGCAACTGGTTGACATTGCATGCTGTTACGTAATCTATGATCTACAAGTACACCAAGACCCTTCTCAACAAGCTATTCTCCCAGTTTCCTCCCCCTCCCCCCCCAGCACATATGGTGCCTGCAGATTGTTAGTACCCAGATAGAGAACTTTGCATTTATCCATTTTGATTCTCATTTGCCAAGTGGATGCCCAAACACTCAGTGTCCAGGTCTGCTTGCATAATATGAACATCTTTCATATATTGCACTACACTACGTAGCTTGGAATCATCTGCAAAAATAGAAACAGTGCTATGAATCCCCTCCACTATATCATTAATAAATAAATTAAATAAATAAGGGACCCAGTGCTAAGCCTTGAGGTACACCAATAATAACTGGGGACCACTCAGAGAGGGAACTGTTTAGCATCATTCTCTGATTATTATCTGCTAGCCAGTTCTTATTCCAATTACACACTAATTACACACTTCTATGGCAATGTTTAGCATATCAGCACAGCATTCACAGCTCTTATAAAAGTACTGACATGAGAGCAAGAGATGTTATCTATAAGTACAGAGCTCAAAGTAAACAAAGAAAGGGGACTGATTACCGTATATAATCGAGTATAGTCAACCGGAATATAAGCCGAGGCACCTACTTTTGCCACAAAAAAACTGGGAAAATGTATTGACTCGAGTATAAGCCTAGGGTAGGAAATGCAGCGGCTACTGGTAAATTTCAAAAATTAAAAAATGGATACCAATAAAACTACATAGGCAGGTATAGTCAGTTAAATGTCCCTCATAGGCAGGTATAGGCAGGAATAAGTCCCTATAGGCAGTTTTAAGTCCCCCATAGGGAGTTTAAGTTCCCCCATGGGCGGGAGTATATGTGGTTTTTTGTCCCCATAAGGCAGTATTTGGCAGTGTCGGACTGGGGGGTTAGCCCACAGGGGAATTGATCTTTGGGGCCACCCTACTGTATCACATAAAATATTACCGTTTTTTTTTTGGCCCCATGGACATAAATGCGCCCAAATTTTTAATCACTAATTCAGTGTGCAAAACAGAACTTATTGTGTAGTACAAAATCAAGTATTCAAAACATTTGTGCTACAACATACATGGGACACATGGGTAAGTAAACTCCATCCATATTCCCTCTACCCGGGCCATATACAATTTTTCCCCCACCGTAAACCCTTGGCTCGCACCCCACAACTTCTAAAATAAACACCAAACATAAAGTAAAAGTGAAACTTTCACAGGGGCAGTGTTCCCTCCTCTTACAATCAGGGCACATGTAAACTGCCCCTTAAACTGGACTGATATAAACCCACAACACACCATATTTAAAAAGGACCCCATTTGATGTTCACACCGCTCAAGGGATAACCTATAACCCTCCATATAGAGACCACTAGAGGTCAGGACACCAGCTCAGGTATAACTAAACACCGCCAAAATAGAGACCCCATAGGGTCAGACACAGGATATAACCTACAACACTGCAAATAGAGACCAAATAGGGTTTAGAACCAGCTAGGTATAACCTACAACATGCCATAACGGGACCATTAGGGTCAACATCGCTCAGGTATGACTACAACACCGCCATATAGAATAATAAGAAAGGGCAAACCCAGCTCAGGTCACATACATTACAGTGAATACCCAAATGAACCAATTATAGAAGAAAAATACCCTTTAATCCAGGATTTTACGGAAATGTCATATTGATGAGTCGTTCTCTTCTCTATGGGGTTTTCTTATTCCTTTTTCTTTTCATCCGTCCACACCCCCACAATGACTTGTCCCGCCACAATCATTCTGCAGAATTTACAACAAATATCCTTAGAATCCTTCAAATTTTCCCGCATCTTCCTATTCCAACCTCTGTACAACTTCCCGGGGGGAAAAACAGTACAAGCCATAACTTAGAGACCTGGTATCCTAAGGGTTGAGGTGGGAGAGAACTAACCCTGGAGATATGCTACAACTATGGGTGCTCCCCTCTCAATTATAATTACCAAGACAAGGCAATGGGAAAGCCCCAGATAATAGATATGGGCCCATTTAGGGAGGTTAGACCCCCGATGGATAGTTGGTAGGCCGGCCCAGTTAGTTGGGGGGTACCTGCACGGGCGGTTTGGTAATTCGCCCCGTTAGATAAGCCCAGTTAGAAGGGTTGATTGCTAAAAGTAGGTGGGTAGACCCAGTTAGGTAGGGTGTAGGTAGGGTTGGTGAGTCCAGTTTTAGTTAGGTGTAGGTATTTTCCCCAAGTTAGGTAACTTAGGAGTCCTTTATATTAGGCTTTCAAGCAGTTGGGGGGCCCCCCCCTTTAGGGAGTAACCCAAATTAAGGCTTCCTTGAAGTAGTTTACAGGGATTAGGGCCTCCTTAGGTAGTATAAAGGCAGTTGGCCTTTTTAGGGAGTATACAGGCAGTTAAGGCCCCATTTTTAGTTTACAGGCGTTAGGGGGGTCTCCTTTATATTGTGAGGAAGTAGGGCCCCCTTTTGAGTGTGCATGTAGTAGGGTCCCCTTTAGTGTGTGAGGTTAGGGGTTCCCTTTATTTTTAGATAGTCAGGGCCCCCTTTAGTATTTTGGTAGCCAGGGCCCCCCCTTAGGTTGGGGAGGGCCCAAGGTAGTCGGGGGCCCCCCTTTTGGTAGCCCGGGCCCCCTTTGGTACCAGGGGCCCCCTTTTTGGGGTCAGGGGCCCCTTTTGGTAGTCAAATCCCCCTTTGGGTCAGGGCCCCTCTTTAGGTATCAGGGCTCCCCCTTTAGGTACAAGGCCCCCCTTTGGGGGTCCAGGGCCCCTTTTGGTAGCGGGCCCCCTTTGGTAGTCAGGGCCCCTTTTAGGTACAGGGCCCCCAAGGTACCAGGTTCCCCCCCAAATTTGGTGCCAGGGCCCCCCTTAGGAGTCGGGGGTGTAGGGGAGGAGTGGGCCCCAGGGTAGGTTTTGGGGGGACCCCCTTTGGGACCAGGGGCCCCCCTTTTTTACCAGGGCCCCCCCCAAAAGGGGCCAAAGGGCCCCTTTTTAGCCCGGGCCTATTAGGGGGCCAGGACCCCCCCCTTTAAAACCCAGGGGCCCCCTTTGGTACCAGGACCCCCTTAGATAGCATTGCCCTTTTTGGTTTGTCAGGGCCCCCCCAAGGTACCGGGCCCATTAGGTGTCAGGGGCCCCCATTAGGTGCCAGGGCCCCATTAGGGAGTCAGGGCCCCTCATTTAGGTAGCCAGGCCCTCCTTTCTAGTAGCCAGCCCCCCTTATCGTTAAAAAAAACAAAACAAACAGCCCCTTACCTCGCTCCCTGCTCCCCGGCCCGCTCCCTCGCCGCGACAGCAGGACTGGCATAGGTGGCGCGGTGATGTGACGTCACTGGCGCGTGCCGTATTCACTAGTAGGGGGTCTTGGCGCCGGGCAGGCTGAAGGGACCCACCGGTCCCCCGGCGTCCCAGCCCGAGCCTGGGTACAGGACATGTCATATGTCCACCTATAGGCCATTTATAGCGGTATAAGGAGTGTAAGGCAGGTATATTTCCCATATGCAGGTTATAGACTTGTATAATGACCCCATAGGCATTATAGGCAGATTTATGCCCCATAGCAGGTTATAGGCAGTAAAAATCACCCATAGACAGTATAAGGCAGTTTAAATATACAAAAATAAAAAATACTAGTACTTACCCTCGCTTTACTCGCGCTCCTATTCGCTCTTTACTTCCGACACAGGCGGATGTGCTCTCCAGGCGCTACAGGCAGCGTGATGACATAGCACACTGCCTGTGCCGGAACCTCGGGGCAGCTCCAAGTCTGCAGGCATCCGAAGTCCACTGTGAAGCAGGGAGGGCTTGCGCTCTCTTGCTCCGAGTGTGTCTCTTCACCTCTATGCAACATCCCAGAGATTGCAATACAGTGATTAGAATCGCCGACATCGCCCACGCCATCGTGGTGCCCGAAGCTGTGCGTTACTCGAGATCCAGCTATCATATATGCGCACACTGAGGAACTGCATATAGTTGAAGTGTTCCTACGCCGCTGCCAGTTCCATTGCCTCGGTCCCTACGCGCCGACAGTGAGCACATTTTTTGTGCTGAGAAACTTGGCTTATACTCGAGTATATATGGTACCTGTTTGAGATAACACACTCTGCTCTCAAGCCGCCAGCAGCCTCACCTGTCTTCATCCCTGCTATCTGTAAGACAGAGCAGAGAGAGAAGAGGAGAACAGGATGGTAACCTAGAAAAACCTGTGTGCACTGAGAGATGATAAATTATATCTCAACTCCTCAACAGGCCAAAAGAAAAGCAATATATGTTGGAAAAAACTCTTAATTACACTTACCTATATATAATAACTTATTTTTGTAGTGAGACAACCCTTTCAATTAAACTGGCCTCATCAGAAAGGATGAAAAGTCGAAGTGCGAGCGCCGAGAGCAGGCGCGCGAAAATATTAAGAAGTTAACAATTGAATTAAAAATAACCCCTTTTAAATCTGTTAAGGAGCAGTTAGTAGAATTAAGACATAACTTAAGAGTCTTCTACCTCAATATAGTTGAATTTAACTTAGCCAAACTTAAGTGGCAATTCTATGCCCAAGGAGATTGATCAGGCACAGTTTGGTCGCGGTGCGATTGAAGAAACAATGCAGGCCAAAAATAAGATTTCCTCATTACATAGATCCTACAGGGTCTAGCGAAGTAATAACCTCGGGGAAGATCTATAATAATCGCTGAATTTTATGCCAAACTAGCACCTAAAAAGAATGAAGGGTTTGGTAACCCCCTCTCCACATGACATAAACATTCTACTCAATGATTCCATATCTCCAGAAGAGGTAGAACTAGTTATCCTGAATGGTGTTGATTGAACTGTTCTAGAAAAGTTAAGTTCTAATAGAACTTCTCGAATTTTTAGAACTCGAACCGAAACAAACATTTACTTCGTACGATAAAGTTCTAGTTTCTAGCCACCAGGCATGGACTGGTACCGGTGGACAATGAATCCTCCGTGGGCCCTGAGCTGCTGGGGGCCCCGGAGGCAGTGCATCCTGCCCCCCGTCCGTCCGCCGCACCGTCCCCTGAACCCGTTCCTCTGCGTCCCCGACGCTCAGAGACGACCCGGGAGTCAGTGGAGCACAGCTCCCTGGCAGGCTGAAGGCGATAGGTCTTCAGCCTGCCAGGTGCTGGCCCCTACTAGTGACGTAGGCGCACAGTGATGTCACATCTCCGCTTCCACCTATCCAGATGGCATTGAGGCCATCGGGGATCTGGCCGGGGCGGGAGCGGATAAGCAAGGTAATATGGCGTCAGATTGTTTTTTTAACACCTAAAGGGGGCCCTGAACTACCTATGGGGGCCCTGAAACCAAAGGGGGGCCTGACACCTAGATGGCTCCTGGACTACCGACACAAGCGGGCCCTGTGACTACCTACCAGGGCCCTGGCGATATCCTAGAATGGCTCCCTGACTTCCCTAAATGGGGCCCCTTCTGTGACTCACCAAATGGGGCCCTGATCTACTAAGAGAACCCCACTTACGCCTAATATGGGGCCCTGACTACCTATCAGGGTGCCCCTCGGCTACCTAAAGGGGGCCCACATTCTACAAGTCCCAGTGTTCTTGTTACAACACCTTAAATGTCGGTCCCTATACTACACTATATGAGCCCTGTGACTTACCATCTAAGGGGCCTCAACTACATAAATAGGGGGCCCTGACTCACCGTAAATGGGTGCCCCCATTGCTACCTAAAGGGGGACCCCTGGCGTACCAAGGAATTGCCCTATGACCTGACATACCGTAAACGGACGGATCCCCTATACTACCGCTAATGGTCCCTGACCTCAAAGGCCTCTGACAACCTAAAGGGGGGCCCTGAACTACCTGAATGGGGCCCCTTGCTACCTAAAGGGGGCCCCTGGCTACCAAAGGGGGCCCTGACTACCTAAACGGGGGCCCCTAACTACCTAATGGGGCCCTGACTAACTAAGGAAACCCTAACTACCTAATGGGGCCCTGACTAAATAATGGGGCCCCTGGCTACCTAAAGGGGGCCCCTGGCTACCAAAGGGGGCCATGACTACCTAAAGGGGGGCCCTGACTACCTAATGGGGCCCTGACTACCAAAGGGGGGGGCCCTGACTACCAAAGGGGCCCTGACTACCCTAATGGGCCACTTGCTACCTAGAAGTGGGCCCCCTGGCTACCAAAGGGGGCACCTGACTACCTAAACGGGGCCCTGACTACCTAAATGGGCCCTGACTACCTAATGAGGCCCTGGCACCTAAAGGGGCCCCTGACTACCAAAGGGGCCCGTGCTACCTAAAGGGGGGCCCTGACTACCAAAGGGGGCCCCGGGCCCTAAGGGGCCCCTTTCTACCAAAAGGGGGGCCCTGACTACCAAAAGGGGGGCCCGACTACCAAAGGGGGCCTCTACCTAATGAGGCCCACTGTCAAAGGGGGGCCCTGACAACCTACAAACAAAGGGGACCCGACTACATTACACTAGCTAAGGGGACCCTGACTACATGCACACTAGCAAAGGGGGCCCTGACTTCCTGCACACAGCTAAAGGAGACCCCCTAACGCCTTATACTACCTAAAGAGGGTTAACTGCCTGTAACTACCTAAAAGGGGCCCCAACTGCCTTTAACTTCTTCAAGGGGAACCCTAAATTCCTTATACACCTAAAGGGGGGTCCCCCAACTGCTTGCACCTATATAAAGAGACCCTAAATACCTCCCTTACTTAAAACCTGGGGGGAAAACCCCCTCCACGCCCAACTAACTGGGACCACCAAAACCCCTACCTACACCTACCTAACTGGGGTCCACCAACCTAACTTAGCCTATCAAAATTGCCTAACTTGGGCCTGCGATCTAACTGGGGGCTACTTACTTACCCACCCTGGGGTACAAATGAGCTGAAAATTGAGGATCTAAAATATTTTGGTAAAAATTCTCAGGAAGATTTGGGGTGGAACAATAATCATGGGGGTTTGGGGCGATGGAAAAGAAAAGGGGGAAAAGCCACTCATGAAGAAGAAAAAACTTCAATATTACATTTCCGTGATTTTCCCGATTTCATTGGGAAAAACTTCTATTTGGATCATGCGTATTTACTTAAAAGCATGGAACGAGCTGGTGTCGACCTCTATGTTCTCTAATGGGGTTGTTTGGGGGAATATCCAGCTGGCTCACCACTATGGGTCTCATATGGGGGTGTTAAGTTTTATCAGCGCGGTATAGTGCACTTACATTGTCCCCTGTTGAAAAAGTGAGGAACACCTTCCCGTGATAGGAGTTCACTTTTACCTTCTTTCTGGGGATTTATTTTAAAAAGGGGTGAGGTGCGTGACCAGGGAAACGGGGGGGAAAATGTATGTGGGCCGTAGAGGAAATGGTGGACTACTTAGCCATTTGTTTTTTGATTTTAACGACAATGTGTACTAACTTTAATTTTACTACACAAACATTTTGTTTTTTCCACGTATTATTAAAAAATGGGTAATTTTAAATTTTCCAGAGGGCCGGGGAATATTTTCATTACATAGGGTGGGCCCCCAAGATCAATTCCCCTGTGGGTCCCAGACCCCCCAGTCCAACACTGAGTTCGACATGCCATTTTAATTTTCGTTTGCAGCGGCTTTGTTCACTTTCGCACCATCCCCCTCATGCAACACAAGAATGTCAAAAAATCATTTCTGAGGGG